>PVKZ01008068.1:0-18279 GCA_004027375.1 Macroglossus sobrinus | reverse complement strand
AGCAATTAAATTGCCGAACTTCTTTGGAGTCGATTAAGAAACACGTTCAATGTTTTAATTTAATTTAATTAATGTAAATTCGAATTAATTACACCGTTCGAATGAATGGTGTGGTGTGTTCCCTGGCAAATGCGGAATCTCGGTAAATATTATTTTACTGGGTTTAGGCCAATTACACTTACTACCATTTAAAAAAAAATGAAGGACAAAGGGCGTCTTTACTGGTACCTAAGCACAATATCATGGGGAATTTTCTTTAAAAAAAAAAAAAGGCCCAGAAGAAGGGCGCAGGGTCCTGGGGTGTTGTTTGGCGGGGAGGGAGAGACCTCAGTATCCTACAGTTCCAGGCCTGGAGCCCAAGATGGCGGCAGGGCTGTGGGTGCATCAGACTATTTACTCTGGGATTGAAGCCACTTGTCCCCCTCTCGCTGCATGTGAAGAGGAGGCAGCTTAGGGTTAAGGGGGCCAGGGCCTCGGGGCCAGGAAGACACCAGAATTGCTTTCTGCACCTTCTGTGGCCTGAAGTGGGCTGGGCTCCAGGCAATATTGGGATACAGGCTACTGTCTGATGAGGTCTCAGTGTGAGCCTGGTGCTGGGTTAAGCCCATCCCTGACCAGTCCCGTTTCATCACCACAGTGAGGACCAGCCGGGGGCCATTGTCCTGTGCTGCTACAAAGAAGAAACTGAGGTCGAGGATGGCTGGGTAACTCGCACAAGGCTCTTCCCCTGGCTTCAGATTTGTGGCCCCCAGAATTCAGTGAAGACCAATGCCTCCTGAGGTACACACAGCGGCTAGCTGAGCGTGAGGGGTTCTCTTGACCATCTCCGTGCCTGCTCATTCCTTGGGGTCAGTGTTGATCTCTGTTAGGTCTTTTGGTCTTGGATTCTAAGCAGACTGGGGTGTGTGAGTGTGTGCTGGGGGAGGGGCATCAGACCTGGACGCCCCCTTAGAGAACAGAGGCCCACAGAGACAACCCTATGTGAAGGGTGATGCTGCAAGTGTGTGTGTGTGTGTGTGTGTGTGTGTGTGTGTGTGTGTGTGTGTGTGTGTGGAGGGCAGAATGTGCAGGCGAAGTGGAGAGAAAGAATGAGAGAGCCTAGCTCTGTCACTTACTATGCGACCCCAGGGATGTCACTCAACGTCTCTGAGCTTCAGGCTGTTACAGGGGATAGTAATAGCTATCTGGTGTAAGCAGTACATGATGGGGTTGAGAGTATAGGATGGTATATATGGCCTGATAGCTACTGGCATTAAAAAAAAGTAAGGGTCTCTCTCTCTCTCTCTCTCTCTCTCTCTCTCTCTCTCTCTCTCTCTCTCTCTCTCTGCGTTTGCATAAATTCACATAAAATATTCTGGAAGGACGTGCAAGAAAGTATCTGGTTGGATGTCATAGAACCAGGCAGACGAGGGACTAGGGAGGGGTGGGGAACGCTGCTATAGACTCATCTCTTTACATGTGTTGGTTGGAATCATGTAAATTTATTTCTCGTTAAAAAACCAAAGTAAGAAAAAAAAATACCATGGGGAGAATTTGGTAACAGTAGCAAAATTTTATATGCATTTACCCTTTGACCCAACAATCTTATTTCTCAGACTCTATTCTGAAGTTATATATGGAAATGTGAAAAGATATAAGCACCAAGCTAGTCACTGCAGACACGTTTGCTACAGTAAAAGACTGGAAACAAACAAACAAACAAAAAATGTCCTCACTGGGGAATGGATGGACAGAATGGTAGGAAGGTCGCATAATGCAGCATGATACGGATGTAAAAAAAGGAACAAGAACTATCTCTGTACACTCCTGTGGCGTGATCTCCAGGATACAACGTAAATAAAAAAGCAAGATGGAGAAAGTGTGTAGAGTACGCTGCATTTCATCCAAGAAAGGGAGGCCATACCTTGGTCTATGTATATGAGCTTATGTTGAAGAAGTGTGAGGAAAAAACCAAAATAAAGAAAAGGAACCCAAACCGATGAGGGAGGGAGAGAACGAGAATCCAGGCTGATTTTCTCTGAGTTTACTTTGCTCAGCAGATTTAACTTTGGAGCCATGTCAATATGCTACATAATTATGGAATAAAATCAAATTAAAAAAGATCAATCCTTAAAAACATGGAAACCAAAATGGAACAAACGAACCTAGCCGTGTATTGAGTCGCAGCAAAATTACAGAGTGAGAAACTGGTTGAAAAGACTTCGCAGCCCAGTGATGTCAAGGGCCTCCCAGCTGGGACAGATGGTGAGGAGAAAAAAGAGAGCCGCCAGCGATCTGAAACTATTTCCAGGAATCAAAGGGCTGATGTTACTCTTCTGAAGCTGTCGTGGGTGTTTGTGGGACAGAGTAAGTGAGTAATTACGTGTGGGTGTCGTGGGAGCTGGATTTTCAGTCTGGAGAAAAGAGATACAGACAAAAGACCAATGGGATTATTAAAAAGCTTGCCGTCCTGAAATTGAATTGGAAGTAATGTATGCGTTTTATCTTTAAAAAAACAAAAAAACAAAGTATTTTCTAGCTGTCCATTAACAGGGCCTAGAAACATCGACCAGTGCTTGAATAATGAGCACCCCTGGTGCCTGGACTGTGGTGTCTAACTATGACTTCCTACTAGAGGAGAAAAAGACTCCTTGAAGATAGGGCTGACCCCAGGCTGACCCCAGGCACGGTGCAGGAAGTGTAGATAGTTTGGAATGTCTTGTCCTACTGGAGAGGAAGGAAGCTAAGGAAGACTCTACTGGCACCATGTCAAAGGGATTTGCAAGTCAACTGGAAGAGGCCAGTGATGGGTTAATTGGGCATCGATCAGAATAAGAATGGCAGTGGACTGAACCACATCGGAAGTGTTCAAAAAGAAATCCTTAGGGAGGAAATACTACCCCAAATGACATAAAACAAAACAAAAAAGATGCCTCTTCCACCCCAGTCTAAACTCATCTGTCATCATCCTTACGACGCCAAGGAACCAGTTCATTATTCTGAAAACTGGCAAGTAATGGAAAAGCACGGAGCGTTTATCACACCTTTCCTCGATGAACTGTACCTTTGGGTAACCAAAACGTTGGTAAGGAGAGAATTCTTTTTTGAGGGGAAACGAATTCAGCTAAATAAATCAAGACAAAATGATAACTTTTGACCGTCCCAATTTTGTAAGCCCGATTGAAATAATAGATCACGCGGGCATGGCCAGTGGTCACTGCATCCCAGTAGGAGGCAGCCACGCTGAATGCATTCTATGAAAATACACACCACCATCTGGGGAGTCATATTTTGAAAAAAAAAATCATCAAACTTGAATCTGATCACGCCTCTAGTTCTGAGTTCCCATTTACTGCAAATACAGTTTTCAGAGGCATGCGTTAAATGACCCCACGGGGATGCAATCAGCAAAATCCAGACCTTATGGAAAATTCTGTAGTACAAATGACTAAGAGTCTCTACTCGGTAAATTACTAGGAAAAGAAAGAGAAGAGAAGAGAGAGAGAATCTATAGATGAATTAAGACTTTAAAAAACCTCCAACCAACCTCCACTGTGTGAACCTCACAGGAAGCCTGAAGCCAACAGACCAACTAGTACAAAAGATAATGGCAGTTGGGGAAATTTAAACACCAACTGGATGTCCAATGGTATTAAAGGGACCGTTGATATTTTTAGGCACAATAATGGCAATGTGTTAGAGACTTTGTTGTATTTCTTCACAGAAATATTTATGGATGAAATGACACAGAACTGGGAGTCGCTTCACAATCTTTCTTGGGAGAATAGGCGGGGATGTCTGTGAGTGAGTAACTGTCAAAGGCACGGATGTGTGTTTGGGTGTTCATTACAGGCCTCTCTCTAATTTTGTAAGTGTTTGAAATTTTTCACACTTAAAAGGAGAGAAGGAAAAAAAAAAGCCCACTCCCACTGGAGGTATGCAAGGGACAAATATTGCTTTTTTTCCTCCCTGAGATAATGAAGGACAATTAGAAGCAAGAAACAGAATCCCCTCTCATATCCCTTCGTTCTCAAAAAAATAAAAAAAATAAAATAAAAAATCAAGTCATACTCATTATTTTACAATGAACTGTAGGACACATTTCCTTTTTAATGCAAGGAAAGCCACAGGCTCTAGAGTTTGGACCTGAGCTTTGGATAAGATACGTGCCTCAGTTTCTCCTTCTGTAAAATGGGGGTGCTGATGCTGCTTCTTAGGGGTCCTGTGCAGCTTCGTGGGAGGAGAGGCTGAGCAGGGCCCTAGCATCCCACGTGGCACGCAGAAAGTGCCCGTTAAGTGTCAGCCCTTCTCACTCTTCTGCCAGCTACTGTGCTCAGAACACCTGGGAAATTCATTCCCGCTGACTTTCATCAAGTAGCTGCTGGGTGCGGGGCACCGACCAGGCCTGGGTCTGCAGCTTCCTCTCTTCTGGGTCCTAATGGGTAGTTGCCCCAATTGTCCTGGCCAATCACTGGCCTTCTTGCTCCTCCAGGAGCCATCTGCTTTAGAGTCTTGCAGCCCAGCCCCTCCATACACGGAAGAAAACTTAGACTTGGCTGTAAGAAGCCAAGTGCTCTTTGCTCAGCTCCTCTGCTGCTCAGCACGATGCAGGCTCCCCACTTCTCTCCCCTGCTTCCCTCCCCCAGAGTCCCAATTAGCAAGCAGGCTTTGCCAGCCAGCCAGCACTGCCGGCATCCAGCCACAGGACAGCCCGCTCTGCCTCGGAGCCCCGCCCGCCAGGAGTGAGAGGACTGTGGCTGGGGTATGTCCGTCCAGCTCTGGCCTACCTGTTTGTGACTTAATCTCAGTCCCTTCCTGCCCGGCCACCCCCAACTTGCAGCAACAATGGCCAAGGCTGCTGGTCCTAAGAATAACCTCAGTTGTCACACAGATGCAGACACGGCCCAGAGGGGGTGTGGGAACCTTCCGAAAGTGGTGGTGGTCACCTCAAGGTCACTAGATGCCTGTCCCCTTCATGGCTGGCTTCCTGGTGGCATGCCCCTCAAATGCTCTGCCCCCCGTCCTGCGGGAGCTGGCCGCCTCGCCACCCTGCCCTGAGACGCTGGGACATGGCTGAAAACGTGGCACGGACCACATGCTGTGTGACCTGCCACTCTCCCTGTGGGCTGAGAGGACAGGCCAGGAGTGGGATCCCGGGTCTGGGTTCCAGGAGGGGACAGCTGAGCCGCTCTGTCTTTTCCCGCAGTGACAGTTCTAGCACACCTATGACCACCAGCATCACCTCCATGGCTATGGCTCCCCTTACTATTCCTGTTTGCTACAAGCTGGATTGTTTCTCCCCAAATTCGTTATGTTGAAGTCCTAACACCCAGGACCTCAGAATGTGACTGTGATTTTTGGAGCTGGGTCTTTAAAGAAGCGATTAAATCAAAATAAGGTCGTTAGGCTGGGCACGACTCCGGTCTGACTGGCGTCCTTGTGAGAAGGAGGGAGCTGGACTCAGATGCACACAGAGGGATGCCCGGGGCTGAAGGCACGGAGAGAAGACGGCCTTGGGCAGGAGGCCCCTGAGAGAGGCCTCCGCGGAAACCAACCCTGCCGACACCCTGACCTTGCACTTCCGGCCTCCGGCGCTGTGTGGAAACTAATTTCTGCTGTTTAAACCCCACCATCTGTGGGGTTTGCTTACAGCCACCCGAGCAAACCAACCCATTTCTTTCACCAATATTACGATAATCATTTCCTGGACACTTATTGTGCGTGTGTCATTGTGCTCGATTACAAATGTCACTTCATTTAGCCCTCGCACGACCCTAAAGAACAGGTACCGGTCTCGTCCTCGCTGGCAGACGAGGACGTGGAATGGATCTGGGTTCCACAGCAGCGAGAAGAGCGAACAGGGTCAGGCTCAGCTCGTACGGCAGGGGGCAGAGCGGGGACTTCGCCCCGCGTCCCGCGCCCTTCAGCACCCCGTGTGGGGTTAAGTGGGGTTAAGCCCAAGGACACAGGTGCCAGCAGCATGCCCGTCAGAGCCACGGCCGGGCAGTAAGAAGTGGGTTCTGAATTTTTATGGCTGGCGCTCCCGAGCCAAAAGCACACTGGGTTTGGTCTCATCCAGAATGGCCCTGTACCGGGCCACAGCCTGGCCCGCATCCACGCTCCCCGTGGCCCGTATCTGGCCTTGGAGAGCCCTTTGCCTCGGTCAGGTTTCCTCTGCTTGGCTGGGACCGATGATTTCAGAAACAGAGGCGGGGACTCTCTTCTGCACCCTCTCTCGCCTCCCCGCCCCTCCCCAGCCTGAGGACCACCCCCCTAGAGAATCTCCCAGCTTCCTCTTGGGCCGAGGCTGGGCCTCACCTACCTTGTAGCCCTGGTTGATACCGTTGATGAACTGGGGGCTGGGGGCGGTCCAGGTGAAGCGGATGGCGGTGGAGTTGGTGGCCTCCACGTGCACGTTGCCCGGAGGGATGGTGGGGACTGCAGGGGAGCAGACAGGGTGGGGGCGGGGGAGGAGGGGCACGGTCAGTAGAGAAAAGGCAGGGAGGGGTCTGCAGACTGCTTCGCCCCCTTCCCCGGCCCCCTGCACCCACTCTTCCCTTGCTAGGTGGACGTAAGATGCCCTCTTCCTCTAGGTTAGTTTGGCTTTTCTAGGACACCACTGACCCATTTTGCAGGGTACTCATAAAGAGGAGTGATGGACACGGAAATGCTTGGGCGGTTTGGGGTACAATGTTCCTACATGCCAGCTGTCTCGTGATCCGGTTGACGTGGAACTTCGCAGAGGGTACGCATGCACCCCCGAGGCCTCTGCCTTCATCCCGCGCACCTCCCAACCTCTTCCTCCGCCCCGCCCTTGCAGCCCTCCCACCCCGCGGGGCAGCTGGGCACAACGGGCAGTAGCTTGGCACTGGACGGAACACCCACCCCCCTGCAGCGTCCACTCGGTGACTTTGCTGCTGTAGACGCCCAGCCCGGCGCTGTTGTAGGCGGCCACCTCGATCTCGTAGTTGGTCCAGATGATGAGGTCCTCCAGCAACAGGTTGTTGACCTCGGCGTCCGTGATGTTCTTGAACTGGTACCCAACGGGCAGCCCGGCCAGGCAGTACCTGAGGGGGGAAGGCCAGGATGCAGCGATGGGAGTCAGCCTGCTCGGCCGTGTCCGCGCCGGCCCACACGGTAGCTACGAGCCGGCGTGCGCGGCTCTCGAGTGCTTAAAATGTGGTTCACGCAATTAAGGACGTGCGTTTGTAGTTTTATACATGATTCATTTACTTTAAATGAATGAAACGACCAGCGGCTACCTCGCTGGATGACATAGGTCCAGGGTGTACGTCTGGACTATTTTTTTTTTAATGGGGGAGAAGGACATGGGTGGGATGGCCGACTAGGAACATGGAGGGTTTCTTGGGATGATCTCACTGGGCTCAGCTTCGAGGGGTTGGTCACTGATGGGAGAGCCGTCTTCAAAGGCTGGGCTCATTTTATTTCCCTCTCTAGGAGTGGCTCTCTCTTTCGACAGTCACTCACTCAGGTACAGAGAAAAACCCTAAGGCTACCCACTCTACCCTTTTCTACTTCCCACTGGAAAAAAAGGAACATATGGTAATAAAGAAGTGGGATCCACACAGGCAAGTTCGGGAGGCTGGGCAGCTCATGGGAGAACATGATGCATTTCTATCTTAAGAGTCTCATTATTGGAAAATGAGAGGCCCCCAGCTATTCTGATGCACTGCTGTCCCCCACCTGGAAGCCTCAGGTGCATCGCAAACACCTGCGGGCCTTGTTAAAACACAGATGGCTGGGCCCATCCTGAAGTTTCCCATTCACCAGCTCAGGGGTGGGGCTTGAGAATGTGCATTTCTATCGGGTTTTCAAAGTGACGATGCCGCTGCTGCTGCTGCTGCTGCTGCTGCTGCTGCTGCTGCTGCTGGTCCAGCGGCCAGACTTTGCGAACCACTGCCCTCAGCATCCACCCAGAACCCGCCCCAACACGGACTGACGCTGGAGCAGCCAAATCGAGAAACACTCCTTGCACATTTCAGGAATTTGAATGCTCTGAGTAGGTCCCTGTGCAGGGAACAGACATGCGAGCTCGCCTGGCCGGAATTCCGAATATTAATGAGCATTCTCGGTAACTGCCAATAACACGCTGATTTTAGCTGACGAACACCGCATTTTGATAACACTTAATAAATATCTCACTTCGAGGTTGCCAGTAAAATTCCCTCAAACGAACGTAAACATAGACGTCTATATCACTAGGCTCCTTTTTACAGTAAGGAAGAGAGGATGTCCATTTTTTCACCAGTTCCTGGCCCACTAGTCGGTCCACTCTTGGTCCCTCCTGAGGGGAATCTGGCCCAAGATGAAGTATCTGTGGCTCCCAGGTGGTCGGCCTTGCAGATACTTACCTGTCTCCCTGTGGCCTTATTGCTATGTGGCATTGACTGTGGACTTGCCTAAGCCTGCCATCTTTAGACAATACTGTATCTTGTCTCTCTACCATCCTCTTGGCTTCCAGGCCTCTCTGTCACTGCCGGAAGCTCTAGGCGTCTAACCTCAATCCTCCCTGCCGTAGCGGGGCATTTCCTGTAGCTCGGTCCTCACGAGGTAGAGAAGCACTGCGTGCATTTGCTCTGTTTTCCAACCCACGCCCGACCTTCCCCCATCCCTTTCCCCTCGGATCTGGGCTGCTGTCCCGCCCCAGGTGAGACACCTACCTGATGATGTAGCCCTTGAGGAGGCCATTCTGGTGGCTCTCGGGAGGTGGCTGCCACTGGATCATAATGGACTGGTTGGTCCGGCCGCTGGCGATGACATTCTGCGGAGGGGCCGTGGGGGGCTCCTCGGGCAGGGAGACCCTGGAGAGAAAAGCGGCAAGAGTGGGTGGGCCTTTCCGCTCAGACCTGAAGGCAGATGTCAGCGTCTGATGGGGGTGCGAGGAGGCTCCGTTCCGCGCAGCCTGCCCAATCGCTGTGTGCTTTTGGGCGGGTCGTTTCATCCCCCTGAGCTTGTTTCTTTATCTGTATCAAGAAGTGTTGTTATTAGTATACAGCTCCACGTGCCTGCTTTATGAGACCGGATGAGGCTCAGATGACACAGCGTACGTGCAGATGCTTTGAAAACGCTGTCAAGCACCAGATGTGTGTATTGTCTGTGCAGTTGAGGGGCATGGCCCCCGGTCTGCCGTTTGTCAAAGCAGCGGCTGTCGGGGCTGAGGACACCCGACACGAGCAGTCACGTGTTTTAGAGGCAGGAGTGTGACATCCTCGCTCTCGGTTGCTGGCTGGTGGCGAACGTTAACTAGGCTTCCTCTGCTCACCAGCTGAGCCCCAGCTGGGGCAGGGCGGACCGGGTGGGGGTGACGTGCTGTGCGGGTGACAGCGATCACATCCACCTCCTTCCCGAAGCCGGGCGCTATTGCATTTCTTTCTCTGGCCTTGCCGGGGGCCACCGTGTTCCACCTCCGTGTATTTTTCATGTCACTGACATGCATCCATTAAAAACAACAAAAGTTAATTATTTTTGATGGATGTCTTTCCCTTTCTGTTTATTTGTGTGGTTTTGCTTTCTGATGGATGGCTTCGCAGAACGTACTTCACACTCCCCTATCTTTGTGAAGCCTGCAGTAAGGGTGATTTAACCTTTTTTCTTGTTGACTCAGGGCCATCGGTATGAAGAGTCCCTGCGAAGATAAATCAGTGTTACGCGGCGAAGGCTGGAGGACGGGAGAAGCTGCAGTGTGGTGTTCGCGAAGCGCTGACGCCTTCCATCACTGGGATTTCATAGCTCGGAAGGACTGGAGCCGTAGCCACTTTGTTCCCTGCATCCCACTTAGGGGTCCAAGCACGGCCTGGCACGTAGTCAGTGCTCCATAAACAACGAGTGACTAAATTCTCCTGTGATGCTCTCCAAGCTGGGCTGTTACCCATCACTTCTCTCTGCTGTTAGAATGTCACGTCCCCTGTGGCTTCCCCCCAGCGAAAGCCAGAGAGCGCTCGTTGGAACCATGGCAAAACCACAGTGTTTAATGGAAGCCAGAGGTCTATGTACACATCTAAAAGTCTTCTAAAAAGCAAAACACATTCTTGGCTCCCCCATCAAATATTAGGTGACTGTAAATATTTCTGGGGCTTATTTCCGGGCTCCCGATTCTATTCCATTGGTCTATGTGTCCATTTTTATGCCAGTACCATACTGTTTTGATTCCTATAGCTTTATAGGATAGTTTGAAATCAGGAAAGATGACACCTCTGATCTTGCTCTTCTTTTTCAGAATCGTTTTGGTCATATAGGATCTTTATTTTTGGTCTCCATACAAATTTTAAGATTGTTTTTTTTCTCTATTTCTGTGAAAAATGTCATTAGAATTTTGATCGAGATTGAACTGGATTTATAGATGGCGTTGAGTAAAACGGACATTTTCACAATGTTTTTCTCAATGGGGAATGAATCATCTCTTCAATAAATAGTGTCAGGAAAACAGGCCAGCTACATGCAGAAGAATGAAAGTAGACCCCTCTCTTCACACCACTCACAACAATGAACTCAATGTGGATTAAAAACTTAAATATAGGACCTAAAACTAAAACTTCTAGAAGAAAACATAGGGAAAAAATTCCTTGACATTGGTCTTGGCAGCGAGTTCCTGGCTATGACACCAAAAGAACAAGCAATAGAAGCAAAAAAAAAAAAACGAACAAATGGGACTATATCCAACTGAAAAACTTCTGTACGACAAAAGAAACAATCAACAAAATAAAAAGGCAATTCATGGGAGGAGAGAAAACATTTGCAAATCATGTGTCTGATAAGGAGTCACTATCCAAAATATAAAGAACTCATACAAGTCCACATAAAAAGAAAAACGAACCAGTTTTAAAAATGGGCAGAAGAACTACACACACACTCACGCACACACACACACACACGCATGCATACACACACATGTGCAAACACACATTGGAATATTATTCAGCCACGAACAAGGAAATCCTGTCATTTGTGACAACACGGCTGGATCTTGAGAGCATTCTGCTAAGTAAATGAAGTCAGACACAGAAAGACAAAGACTGTACAATATCCCTTGCACGTGGGATCTAAGAAAAGCTGAACGCAGCAAAGCAGAGAGCAGGCTGGTGTTTGGCCAGGGCTGGAGAGTGGCGTAAATGAGATGCTGAGGATCTAACGTACAGCACGGTGATTATGGCTAATACTACTATGTCATATGCTTGACAGTTGCTCACAGGGTGGACCTTACGTGTTCTCACCACACACACACACACACACACACACACACACACACACACACACACACAAGGCACTTCTGTGACGTGATGGAGGTGTTAGCAAGCGCTGCGGTGGTGACCGTTTTGTTATAGTATCTGGGCAAACCCAATCAACACTCTACACTTACATAGTGTTGTACGTCAACTACGTCTCAATAAATCTGGAAACTCTAAAACTAAACATAAAAAATAAAGAGCAAAGCGCCCGGCTTGGGCGCAGGCAGTTTGTCGCTGTCACCCCGATGACCCCTTGACGCCCTTTGCTCGTGAGAGGCGGCTGCCTGTTCCCTGGGGCTGAGGTGGCTGGGACTCGCCTCCTGCACAAGTGGGTATGACCGTGTGATGCTGAAAGACGGATGGCCTGCTGTTTTTATTCCGCTGCCATCATTTCAAAAAGGGTTTGTCAGAAGCCTAACAGGGCCGGTGACAGGCGAGGCCGTGGCTGTGGAGAACCCCCGCAGACGCCCCTCCCCACCGGAACATGGGCACGGTCACCTGACGGAGACGACGGCCGAGCCTTTGAATTCGCTCGGCTCGCAGGGTTCCAGGGATAACTAGATTCGGTTCGCACTCATCCCGCGGCAGGCGCTGCCCCCAGCGCTTCGTGTGCACGTTCTCATCTCATCGTTAACCGTGACCCCGTGAGGCCGGCGTGAGTGTTGTTACCCCCCACTCCACAGATGCGGAGACCGAAGGCTGGAGGGCTCGGAGAGAAACCCAGCCAGCACCCGCCCGGAGGCAGCGGGCCCCGCTCGGCCACGTGGGTCCTGGCAGCTGGCAGCCCCTCCCTCGGCCACGGGCGCTGAGACCTGCCTGGACGGGCTCGCCCCCCCTCACCTGTCCGTGTCCTTGCTGAACTGGCCCTTGCCCACGTCGTTGACCGCACAGAGACGGAACTGGTAGGAGCGCGCGGGGACCAGGCCCTTGACCGTCACTGATGTAGCCTCGGGGTCCACACTGGCCAGCAGCACGGTCCAGGGGGCATCTGCAAGGCAGAGGCGGGCATCGTGGGGACCCTGCGTCTTAACCCTCCCTTCCCAGCAGGGAGCCAGCCTCCTTTGGGCCAGCAGAGGGGTGGGACCCCCGCTTGGTTTAGCAGAGACTAATCCCACCATTTTCTAGGTCCCTTTAGCCCATATGTCCTAGGGCACTGGAGGGTGCTGGGGAGGAAGCAAGGGCTCATGGGAACAGAGATGAATCTGTGTTTTTCCATCTTTTTTTCCCCCCACCCTCAAATCAATGAGCTCCAGGCAAACTGTGTTTAAAACACCATTTAAATGATGTCTGCTAATTCTGGAGTTCACAGCTGGGGGACTTGGAGGATAAAAGGAAAAAGAATTGCCACCCTCTCGGAGGTTCCCGGTGTGACAGATGCTCTTGGGTCCTGCACCTCCAAGGTATTGTCTCCTTCCATTGGGACCAAGACCCCAGGGGGCAGGTCCCATCATCTGACAGATGAGGAGGCTGAGGCTTCCCCAGGGAAAGGGACTAGGATGAGGGGGCACTAGAGCCCCGCCCGGCCCATGCCACCGCCCGGGCGCCCGGGGCGTGAGCCTCACTGTTCTCGGACATCTCCAGGACGTAGCGGATCAGCGGGCTGTTCCCATCGAAGGGCTTGGCCCACGTCAGGTTGATGGCCCGCTTCTCCGAGGTGCTGAGCGTCGCCACGGGGTGCTCGGGAGCGTGGGGGAGTTGCCTGGAGGAAAGAGACCACCTGTGAGGTTCTGAGTCAGGTGACAGACAGGCAGCCAGGACTCGGATTGAACTTCTGTGAGACCTGGTGCTCAGCTGTCAAACTTGGCCTTCAGGACATCTACCTGCAGATTCCTCCCTCTGGCACCTGGCCAAAGCCGACTCAGCCTCCCCCGCCCTTGCAGGAAGCTCAGCTCAGCTTGGGGAAAGGCCCAGGAGGATTCTGGGACATGTCTGGGAGAAGGTGGGTGGGCCCAGGTCGCAAGTGGCCTGGTGGCCTGTCAAAATGAGCCTTCTCATTGCTGTCTGCACCTCTTTTTCCCAGAGCCGGGACAGGTGGCCCTTACCTGACACGCAGGTGAGCGCTGCGCGAGTCGTTGCCTCCAGCCGAGAGCACACGGCAGGTGTATGTGCCGATGTCCCCCGACCACGTCTGCGAGATGTACAGGGAGCCGTTTTTGTCCAGGCGGATGCGGGGGCTGCTCTCCGTGCCCAGGGTGGCCCCATCTTTCTCCCAGACGTACCTAAGAATGAAAAGAACCAATCAGGAAAGAGAGGTGGGGAGGCAAGGGAGAACCTGACCAGCCGGCCGGCCGTCATCCCTGCCATCATCCCTGCATGGAGGATGCCTGTCCGGGAGAGCTAACTAACACACTGAGTCATTATTGGTCATTCACACCTTCGGTTCAGGTCTAGGTCAAAGCTTGGCCACTTTTGGCCAGAAGCCACTGCCCAGAGCCAGCACAAAAGAGGAGGCAAAAGGTTTTCTTCTAAAGAGGTTAAAAGATTACAGCTGGAAAAAGAACGGACGTTTTCACGTAGACTACATTCAGGAATTAGTTTTATGAGGCGAATCATTAGATCAATGCATCACTGTGACAAACTGACTTCAGTGACCAAAAAATCACTTTACCTTCGGCCAGTCGGTACGAAGGGGACTTGAGAAATTACCCACATGCCCATGTCTGACACTAAGAAATATTTGCTCTGGAATCGTTCTTGAAGAAATACAACCATTACTGTCATTCACGCGCGTGAGGTGCCAGCGCTGGGGAGGTGTCACTTGCTGGGGAAGGTTGCCCAGACCCAGGGTGGGGAACGGGGTGGGGGCCGAGGTACTTCACCAATAACCCATCACTCGCTCAGGGGGGTGGCCCTGAGCCACAGGATCCTAGAACTCCTTGAGTTCAGAGAATGTAAAAATGCTACGGAGAAAGAGACCGCAGTATTTTTAACCTAAGTTAAAAAAAAAAAATCAGAAAAGTAGCAAGTACAGATAAGAAAAAAAAAAAAAAAGAAGAAAAAGGAAACAGAAACTGAAAAATCTTCCCACAACAGGTAACCATGATGCACATCAGAGCGAATGCCTTCCAGACCCTTCTCCCCTGCCCTTCTGGGCTGCGTACCACTGTGCTCCCCTGTTTTGGAGTCAGAGTGCCCCATCTGATGCTGTATCAGCTTGGTGATCCTGGGAACGCTTACTGAGCCTCGCTGTCCATCCGTCCATCGTTTGCCTTCTCCACCCAACCTAATATCGTCAGCTCCTGCTAATGCGACATTTCCATGCCATGGTGTTTGTCCGCCGGGTGCTGCTTCGAATACGAATACCCTTTCGTGGATCCCGTAAAGTTAAAAGTCCGGTTTAGTTCCTTGTTTTCTGGTATTATAGTTAATGCCGTGATGGACATCCTTGCAGCAAAATATTGATACGCAATTTAAGTCATTGCCACAAAAATAAATTCACGGCAGTGTCATTGCCAAGCTAATATATAAGGCTTTTTTTTTTTAATATATAAGCATGTATACATCGCCAAAAAGAATTACCTTCCATTCATCTCTGCCTAGAAAAGAATCATCCTTGCCAGCATTGATGGGAGGGGTAGAATTTTGCTTAAAAGCAAATGTAGTTGCAGAAAGTAATGCCTGCTTAAAAAAACAGCCTGTGGCAAGCAGACATTCTCTGCCCCGAGACGTGGTGCCATCGGAAGCACATATGACCACCTGTGACATGTGTGTGTAGCAAAACAACTGAACTCGAATCTAATTAGCAGTTTCCTTGCATCTAATTAGAAACACAAGGGACAGAAGGACACGTGAACGACACCGTGAAAAAGCAGAGAGCCAAATCCAGAAGGTGGGATATTCTACAGCAGGGTTGGCAAACTATGGCTGGCTGTCTGCGTGTTTACATAAAGTTTTATTGGAACACAGACATGCCCATTTGTTTCCATGTTGTCTATGAACATTTTTGCACGCAAACACAGAGTTGAGTAGCTGTGACAGTGACGCTGTGGCCCCCCGAAGCTTAAAATATTTACTCTTGAGGCCTTTACAAAACATGTTTGCTGACCTCCACCCTGTAGCATTTGGTTTTTCCCAACACATCAGTTACATGAAAACAAAATAAAAATAAAGACCGAGACGTAAAGGAGAGGGAGGAGTTCTGAGTAGAACAAAGGAGACCCACCAACTGAATACAACGTGTTGACTTGTTTCGTCCCTGGGTTCAACCAATCAACTGTAAATAAACACCTTTGAGACAATCGGGGTGACTGGTGTGAGCAGAAATCAAGGAATTGCTGTTTATTGTGTTAGGTGTGACAGGAGACATTGTTGTTCTGTTTGGTGAAAAGTCCTTTTCAGTAAGAAATGCACATTGACCTAGTTAAGTGTGAAATTACATGTTTGCGATTTGCTTTTAAAACAGTGAACTTACAAAATAAAAAGCGTCTGGGGAGACAGATGAATCAAGGCGGGCAAGATGCTGATACTTATTTGAGGCCAAGAGAGGGGTACATGAGGGTCGATGACATGGTTGGTTCTTTCAATTTTGGGGGTATGTTTGAAAATTTCCATAATAGAAGGTTAAAAAAAAATTAGTCCATTTAACTTAGGGTAAAATTTTTCCAAAATAATCTGTAATTCTATAGCGTGGCTATTAATTAGTGGTTTTAGGCATCCTCTCAGCTTTAGATAGTGTTAACTAGTCCTCAGGAAATCAAAGGTGTGCAAAAATATTTAGTTACAGGACATTCGTAATGCTATTTCTTAATATTAACAAAACATTAGAAATAAGCCAACTATGCAACATTTAGGGAACATAAATTATGTAGCATCCACAAAAATGGATGACTGAATAATCATATAGTTGAGTATCTGTAAAAATACTCATTGACGAGAAAGAGATTCACAATAGGTTCATAAGGAAAAAGGCAGATGAAGAAAGTGTGTTTCCAGCTTTTTAAACATGGCATCCAAACACGACCATCTCTGTCTGAGGGAAATAGGTAAATCTGCTATTCTCCTTTCTCTCTCTCCCTCTTTTTTTTTTTTTTTGGCTTATTTGCATTTTCTGTTTTCCTCCTAAAACGGATATCTATTCGCAGTATCATAGCTAAAAATGGATCTCTTAAACCGAGTCTAGGTTCAGACAGCAAAGAGAGAGTTATCTCGTGGAGTTGCTTCAGAAGATTTCACTCTGGCGACCTGCACCTGCCCAGATTGCACCCCTGGACCCCGGCTTCGTTCTGAGGGCGTGAAACACAGAGTTAAGGGGCCAGTGTTCTTGTGTGGTTTGGTTATTGGGTCCTTTCTAGCCTGGCTGCTCAGGGGACCTCCAGTGTGTCTAGAATAGAGTTTTCAATCCTGACTATACATTAGAATGACCCTGGGGACTTTGAAAAGATACTGAAGCCCAGGGCCACCTTACCCCTGAGACTCAGGGGTAGGGTGGTGGAGGACAGCAGGAAAGCCCCCCCACCCAAGTCCAAGGAAGACAGGTGGGGCTGGGAGATGTATGGGGTAGCATTGCCCATACCCCAATTTTGGGAACATGGAGGACCCATTCTGTTCTCTCTCCCCATCTAGAAAAAAACTGTCCTAGGTGGGTAATCCCATTGTAAGGCGAGGACCCCTCCAGTAATTCCCATCTGTAGGTCGCTGGGGATTCTGGAGGGCAGGCCTGCGGGTATATTGCAAGAGGTCCCCGAATCTCTTTGTTTATCAAGAATTGTCTAGAGAACGAAGAACATGTGCAAGTGTTTTCCAAATTTTAGTAGATAACCTTTTTATACATAAATTACCAGTTTATTTTAAAGTGTTACTGAATTAACACAGCTTATTATTATTATACAATTTTCCAATTAATAGATACTAAAATTACAGCTACTATTTACGTGTAGGTCTGAGACCCGCAGCACTGTTCTGTGGGGTGGGGATGCATGGGCTCCCTTGGAAAACCTTTCGACAGTTGGCATATTAATTTTTTAAAAGCAAAAATCTAACGAATCTAGGACAAGCACATTCTGGATTATCTGCTGACAAGGTCCTAACTATATCTACGTGATTTCAAGGCTCACGTTTGCGTGAGTGCTGGTACTGAATGAGGAGATTCTCAAACTAGGCCCCAAGATAGATGCTCTGAAAACAGATGTTGGCCTAATAGCCTAGTATCCCTCCCTTATGTCGTCAGCCTTGGCTTTCAGGGTCCCTGCGATGGGGTCGGACAGACTGTATATCTACTCAGTGGCCACCAGATGGCGCTCCAGGATGCACTTGTCTCCGGAGGGGCCGTGTTTTGCAAGCGGCATCCGAGCTCTGGCCTCTGCCAGCCTAATGCCAGTTGCTTCGCGGTGGTATTTGCCCATAAAATAGAGAAGCAACACGGGGGAAGGATGTTCATTTCCAAGGAAGTGTGTTTTTTACTTAGCATCTCAGAGCTCAAGGCAGAATTTTTCTCCTGGGCTTAGTTCCCAAAGACCCCCCCCCCAACCTCCCCTCCCCTCCGCCGTGGGTGGGCCCCCAGGTGTCTCCCTCCGGAGTTTGGGAGGGGTCCCGGCTTTTCTGACTTTCCTGGCTGCTTCTTTCCCAGGCTGCCCTGCCCAAGCCTCCCTAGTGGGTCCGTCCACAGTGGGACCTGGTTCCCTCCAGGCCAAGTAGCTTGCCGAGGTCCTGGCTCTCACGGTGGATGGTGGGCGTGGCCTCAGTCTGGGCACTTTCCCCTCTCATGCCTCTTTTTGAGGGCCACCCCAGACCCCTCTCCTGCTCCAATCCTATCGCTTCTCCCACGCCTGTTTGCCGAGACCCCTCTGAGCCCGCTGGGTGGGCAGAGGGCCTGGGAGTGCCCGCAGCGCCAAATGCGTCCCCCCAACCTCCCGCCCCGCCTCCCTCCGGCGTCGTCCCCCTTTCCTCCACTTCCCCGCATCCCTTCCCCCTTCCACCTCCTCTCTGACACCGCCCAGTTCAGTTCAAGCTAGCGCAGCGCCCCCGCCCCCCACTTACGTGCAGCCCCCTACAGCTTGGCCCTGCACCAACTCTGAAAGTGGTCCTCCCAGGGTGTGCCTTGGCCCCACGGGCCACG
>PVKZ01008067.1:0-18346 GCA_004027375.1 Macroglossus sobrinus | reverse complement strand
GTCACGGTGTCCACATCCTTGGCGGCCAGCTCCTCCACGTCTGACCTCTTCCTCAGCTCAAACCTCCGGGACAAGCCTTCTCGCGGTTTCCACAGCTCCTGGATCAGGAGGGGCTTCTCGTTGTCCCCAAACACCCGGAAGCACTCGGCCCGCCACGGCTGCCCGGCGCCGCCGGCCTGGCCCACCACGTCGCACAGCACGTACTGGCGGGCGCACTCGGGGCCCACGGCGTAGCGCTCCAGCGCCTCCCGCACCAGCTCCTGCGCGCTGGACGTGCTGCTGGCCAGCACGCTCTTGTAGTGCGTGCCCGTGCGGACGCTGTCCCCGAACACCTTCAGGACGCCGGGCACCGACAGCTGCGTGGAGAGCTCCGCGGGGTCGTCGCCCGTGGCGTCCGGGTCGCGGTACTTGTGGCTCAGCGTCCGGGACAGCACGCCGGACAGCAGCTGGCCCTGCCGCTTCAGCTTGCTCTTGGTGGGCGGGGACATGATGACGTGCGTCCCATAAAACATGGCGGGCCGGCCTTCATGGGCGAGGGCGGCGGGCTCGGCCGGCGGCGGGGAGAAGGCCGTGTCCTGGGGGGAAGCGGAAGGGTCAGCAGCGCCCATCGCGAGTCCCAAGGGCAAAGAGGCTCGACGGGCCGCCGGGGCCGGTGCCCCACGGGAGCAGCGGACGTGCCACCCTTGGCCAGTCCCCACCGAGCGCGAGCAAGGACACGGCTGAGGACAGTGGGGACCCCAGGGGACGAAGCAGGGGGGAATGGGCTGAAGTGCCCTTCGAGGAAAGCCTCTGCTAGGGAGCAAGATGAGGTCACAAAAGGTGAGACAGGCTGTGGTGCAGGGTCCCCGAGGCGGGGGGCAGCCAGGACACAGCACGGCCGTGTGGGCGCAAGCCACTCACGGGGCGGATCCTCTGCAGCACCCCGTCTCTGCGTGGCGGCCCACGGCCTGCCACGGGCACCCAAAGGAAAGCCATAACCCACACTCGACGGGAGAACCCGCTGGAGCCCAGGTGTGGCAGGGGAGGGGCAGGCCGCAGCCCCGAGGACAGGGCGGAGGTGCCCGGACGCTGCAAACGCAGACCCCAGCACGCCGGCCCTCGACCACGGGCCCTGGCCCGGAGGAGCCACGGCCACCTGACCCCAGAGCACATGGAAGGGCTCTTCCAGAACCGGGGAGGTGTGACCGCGATGCAGACGCTCCGCCCGCCGCCCCCAGCCTGGTAGCCGGCCCGTCCAGCCACAGATGCCTTCGGGGGGCGGGGGGGGATTAGGAAACGGCTCCTGGATGCTCCAGTGCATCGAGGCGTCCTCAGTCTAGTGCACTCCGTGCCCCCAGGGCCCAGATTCCAAAGAGCCAGTGCATGGGGCTTCCCCAGAGCTCTGCGGGAGCAGGGGGCGTGGCCAGGGGGAGACGTCTGCTTCGTAAACACGAGGCTCCACACCAAGCCGCCGACGGGCTGAACCCTGCACGTCGCTAACGACGGCACCCTCCTCCTCGGCCGTGTCCTCCCCAGAGACCAAGCGAACAGGAGGAGAAAAGCCCTTTCCTAGAAGACTCCGGACACGGTGCCCAGGTTCCAGTGAGGACCTGGCAGCAGTGGGCGCGTGCCACTGTGACGTGACCCCAGCTGAAGGCAACACGGCCAGTGCCCCCTTGCTCGTGGCTCCGCAGGCACTGAACAGGGCTTTTTGGGAGGTGTGAAGGTGAATGCTTAGGGCAGGAGAAGGCACTAGGGAGCCCCCAAAGCAAAGGGCCCACACTGACCCGGAGGCGCCCCCACAGGGCAGCCGTCCGGGGCTGTGGCACTGCCGCTAGGACCTGGGTTTCGTGCTGCCTGTCCACCCAGGCCTGGGTGGGACGCCCCCAGGTCCCCCTCTCCCGGGCTCCATGGCTGGGGGCCGAGAAGCAGGCCCGCCTTCCTCTCGTCCAGAACCGGCCTGCCCGTCTGAGGACCACGGACTCTCCCAAATGCTTCCGATGGCTTCGCACACCGGAAACAGGGTTCCGACACTGACCTTTGCCCTTCTGGGGGATCGGGACGGCCCCCTGATTGACAGCCGGCTGCTCACACGTGACCACCGCAAAGCCCGTGCTGCGAAGTGGCTTTCTGAAGACTGGGGCGTCACAAGCCGGACGAGGGCCTCGAGGGAGTGAAGCTGGGAAGGAATAAGTACGGACAAGGCTTTGTTTCTCCTCCCCCGAGGACGGTGTGACGAGTGTCCCTGCCCAGTCCTCGGGGCACCACCGCTGGCTGTGGCTTCCCCTGTGGGCCTTCAACAGACAATTTAATTTACAGCAAAACATCTGAGAGGACACGCGTGATGACCGCATGGCCGGCTCCAGCCCACGGCGCCTGAAACGCACACAACCCACCCCTGAAACTGTCCACGCGTGCCTCCCGGGACGCCCCTCGCTCCGAGGACCCGACCCCTCCACAAACACTCCCCTCACCTGGCCTTTTCCAGCAGCGCCCCAGGCTCGCGACCCACACCCCAAGTGGCAGCCGTGGCTCGGACACCTCTGCCTTTCAAGGTGATGTCTGAACGCAGATTTAAATACAATGCAGAAAGCCCAGAATCTGTGTCTCAGCCGAAAGACCCCGAGTCACAGTAAACGCAAGAGCTCAGAAGGCCGCAGGCCCAGCGGGGACGGGAACTGTTTTGCGCTGGTTTGCGCTCAGCCCGTAAGGTCTGAAGCTCATACAATTCTACTCTAATAAAAGAAGGAACAGAAAATCACACATACACGACTGCTAGTCCCTCCCGGGGCCTTGGGACCGAGCGCCCGCCCCTCCCGTTCAGCTGTCCCCTGTGCCAGATTCGGAGGCCGAGTTTGCAGGATCCCGAAAAAAGAGCAGAGAACAGCGGGCGGAAGGTGCTTTGCGCCTTCTCAGTAACCCCTCCTGAAGCCCCAGTGATTCCCAGCAAACACAGACCCCGCCTGTCTCATCAGAAAGCTCTTTCCTCCTGATGGGCATTCCCTCCGGCGACTCTCAGAGAGTGGGCGCTGCTCGTCACCTGTCCACCCATCACCGTCCTTCACAGCCACCGCCTGCAGAACCCAGCTTGTTCGTCGCAACGGGACGGACCCGCTTTTTTCGGAAAGGGCGAGAATGCAGGAATACCCCCACAGAGTGGGGCACGCCCTGGGGGGGCCAGCTCTGGTTTGGGGGAGGCAGGACACCCGCCTGTTCCTTTTCTGCCACTTCCCTCCTCTTCCACACAAATCTACTTGGGGGAACACGGGGACAGGACGCTGGCGGCTGCTTCTCTTCGAGAATGTTTTCCTCTCGTTCTCAGGGAAGAATCCAAGTTCTGACGAAAACAAGCTCGGTTCACACCAGCGAGCGCAGTGAGGTCAGCGCGAGGCTGACAAAATGGGCGGAGGACGTGGCCGGTCCAGCAACTGCAATGTGGAACCCATTAGTTTCCCACCAGCACAGGAAAGGAAGGGGGTAGGCGTGCAGGCTCTGCTTTATTCCCACCGTCCATAAATCCTATCCTGACAGCACCGGCCACGGCGATGCTTCCGAATACAAAATAATTTAATCAGATTTAATTGTGACCCGCCAGCCTCTGGACAGGGGACTGGCTTTTTCCGACGCTGGGGAGGAAGGACTGGCACCTCTCTGGAATGCGCAAGGGGTGGCCCCAGCTAACCGGAGACACCTGTAATCACAGGACACTTGGAAAATTCTTTTCGGCAATTCAGATTAACCAAACACTTGGGCAGGGTGCTGGGGCCTGAGGCCTCCGGGCTCTGCAGCTCCCCCGGCCCCACCCAGCGGCTCCCTGATGGGAAAGAAGCGGGTGTCTTCCGCCGCGGGGTCCCCAGGAGCTCCAGCTCAGCATCTGTTTTCTTAGATGCGGTGTTTGTAGCCCGGGCTGGAAGTGCTACAGAAATAGCTGGGAAACAATGCTTTCGGCTGGCACACGAGTGGGGAACGCGCTGCTGTGCGAACAGGAAAACCAGGGCAGGCTGTGGGCGGGGTGGGGGGATGCCGCGCCCAGCCCGGCGGGGGGTGCGGACCCCCGCGCACGGCTTCCCCGCGGCGCCCGCGCCGCCAGACCCACCTCCAGGAGGACAACCAGGAAGACGAAGCCCCGGGGTCCTCGAGGCTGGAGAGTCAAGGTCCAAGGGTCGCAGGGGGCGGTGGCCGCAGAGATCCCTTGGAACCCGAAGGCTGGGCCACCCTCGACCTCGTGGCTTGCCTCTGGGTCCCACCCCCCAGGACCGCGCCAGGCCCCGAGAGCCAGCCGGTTTCCATGGCAACTGGACAAACCTGGCCTGGGCAGCTGGAGAGATGCCCCGTGAGGGCCCCGCTGCCCGAGCGCGCGCCCCGCGTCGTCCGCGCCGGGTCTCTGTGCCCCGGGGCCCCGGGCCGCCACGGCGCGGCCCCCGCGTCCGCCGCCTCCCCGCGCGCACCCCGCACTCACCTCCAGCCCAGCCCGCTGCCGCCACCGCGGCGTTCCCGCGCGGCTCCCACTCCCGCCGTTAGCCTGAGCCCGCGCCGCGGCCGCGCGCGGCGCCTCCTATCGGCCGCCCCGCAGACGGGGCGGGGCCGGGGGCGGGGCCTGGGCGGGGGCGGGGCCTGGGCGGGGCCGGCGGCCAGAGGACGGGGCAGGGCGCGGGCGCTTCCTGCAGGCCGCCCAATAGACAGGGCCGAGACCTCGAGGGGGCGGGGCCTCACGGAGCAGCGTGGAAGCGCCAAGGGGTGGGGCTGAGCGCCCGCGCCCCCTGCCGGCCAAGCAATGGGTGTGGGCGTGGCCTCGACGGCAGGGGCGGGGCTGGTTGCAGAGAGGCGAGACAGAGCCGCGCACCCCCTTTTGCAGCTCAAGGGGCGGGTCTTCGGCAGAAGGGGCGGGGTCGGGGCCGAGCTCGGGTGCGAGTCCTAGCCTCAGGCTCTGGGGGACAAGTGGGCTGTGTTTTGTCCCCACCGATTAGTCCCGTAGTGAATGGGGCGAAGGATGGAAGGCCGCAGACTGAGGCAAGCGCTCACCGGAAGCGGGCGGCCAGATATATGAATATCTGAGACACGGAAAGGAGAAGAGGGTGACGAGTTTCTGTCTCCCCTGCAATCTGTCCCCTACCCAGCAGCCAGAGTTTCAAGTGACAGATCAGATCATGACACATTCTGCCTAAAACAATGCAAAACTGAGCCAGGGCAGCTCCAAGGCTCTGGCCTAACCACCCTCCTCCGGTAACTGTGTCCTTAGAGCTCACTCTGGCACGAGCCCTCGGGCTGGGGTTTCACAGACAGGTCCCTTCGTACCACGCTGCTCACATCTAGAGCTGGGGAGTCACTTGGCCTTGGGCATAAAGAAGCAGAATTCTGCCCCTAGGAGTGAGCCTGCTGCTTGACAGCTGTTGCGGTATGAACCCTGTGTTTGCTAAGGGAGAGGGGGCAGAGGGAAGAGACCTCATTGATCTGAATGCCAGACCCTATGCTGGGTCACCGCATTCATAGCACACGTCAATCCCTGCGAGGGGGATGTAGGTGCCACCACTTCTCAGTTGAGGAAATAGAGGCTCAAGTCAGACAGCTAGACGGAGAGCCAAGAACTGAGGCCCAGACGGTGCAATTGAATAATTCCTTTTATAGGATCCCCCACATGCACACGGGTACCTCTGCAGAGCACCCCGTAGCCATCTACATTCTCCCCTCACCCTGACCTGAAGAGTGAGGGGTTTTCCTTGTAAGGTATTTCCCATCCTCTTTAGCAGGGCTTAGCAAACGGCAACCTGTGGGCCAAATCTGACCTGCTGTTTTTATATATAAAGTTTTATTGGAACACAGCTACGTCCATTTGCTCACATGTTGTTTATAACTTTTCATGCAACAGAGACTCGACAGTCCAAAAAGCTTCAAAATATTGACTATCTGGCCCTTTACAAAAAAATTGGCTGGCCCCCTCCTTAGGGTCTAGTAATGCTAACTATTTGATATCACCTCACTGTTTCACACCTCGACGTCTTTGCTCAGGCCATGCCCTTGGCCTTGAAACTTCTTTTTCCAACTGTATTAGTCTGTTCAAGCTGCCATAACAACATACCACAGACTGGGCAGCTTAAACAAGAGAAATTTATTGTTTCACAGTCCTGGAGGCCAGAAGTTCAAGATCAAGGTGCCAGCAGGGATGGTTTCTCCTGAAGCCTCTCTCCTCATCTTGTAGGTGAACATCTTCTCCCCGGGTCCCCACCCAGTTGTCCCTCTGGGCTTGTCTGTGTCCTAATCCCTCTTCTTACAAGGACACCAGTCATAGTGGATGAGGGCCCACCCCAGTGACCTCCGTTTAATCTAATCCTCTCTTTAAAGACCCTAGTTCCAAATACAGTTCACATGCTGTATGGATTTTAAGGGGACACAGGCCCATCACCCCCACTTCATCCGGGCAATTTCTACTCATCCTTGATGGTTCAGATTAGGTGTTGCTTGCGTGATAGCCAACCACCCAACTGGTCCCCAGATTCACGACTTCTGGTTTGCATTCCCGCATGGGGTCCCCCCCCACCGCCCCGCCATGTTACATAGGGCTGACCAATGCAAGCAATAAGATGTTGCCCAAATAAGTGTGATTTTGCTCCCTCTTATCTCACTCTCCCTAGGGGAAGCTGGCCGCCCTAGAAAGAAACCCAGGCCTCCCACCAACAGCCAGCACCAACTCACCCTGCATGCGAACAAGCCGTGTTCATCACTCATTCAGGCCAGTACATTTTGGGGCGGTTTGCTATGCAGCTCTAGGCGCCTAATGCACCTGGCATGGGAAAGTCCCCCTGACTCCAGACTTGCCTCCACACCCCTCCTCAGCGGCCACGGCCTTTCACCTTTTATGTTTTTACTGAACCAAGCCCACATTATGTCAGTCTATGTTCCTTAAAAACAAAGCAGAGGTTTTGTCCCTCACCTGCAATCCTCTAACGACCCCCTTCTGCGCTTAGAATAAAGCAGGGCCTGCAAAGCCCTCCCCCGGCTGGCCCCACGGACTGCTCTGAGGGGTGCCAGCCCCTTGACTTCTGTTTTCAAGCACGCTAAGCTCATCCCCTCCTCCGAAACCTTACCCTTTGCTGTCTCCTCTCCCTAAAATGCTCTCCCTGGCATGCTTGCTCGCAGGCACCTGTCCCTCATGAAAACTCGGCTCTGCTACTGTCTCCCAAGCATTTGCCGGACGGTCACCCCTGCGGTCATTCTCTGTCTCATTATCTTTATTACTGTGTATTTGCTTGTGTGTTTAACACACACGGGGGTTTGTGTTCCTCATCTGTCTTCTCAGTTGCCATACTTGGCACAGAGTAGGTGCTCGGTAAATATTTGTTCAATGTGTAAACAAAAGAACAAATAGATATCTGCCCTTCTCCCTTCTCACCCTCTCCCTCAACTGGAAGTGTCTCAAGAGCAAGAACTGAGCTGCATTCATCTTGGTGTCCAGCACCCAGCCCATGGGCAGGTGAACAAAACCAGCGTGTGAACTTCAGCGTTGAAAATCTTTGCAAATCTGCAGGACAAAAATGAGGTGCTGATGCCCGCCATGGCCACCAGAGGGCGGCAGAGTCCTGGGAATCTATCCCGCAAAAGGCCGTGCAGAGCCCAAGGGGAAAAAAGAAAAAGCATCTGGTGAGGTCAAAGTGCAGGTTCCCAGGCAATGGCCCGTCCAGGGCCAGAGAGTCGGGCGGGGGCTCTTGGGGACCAGAAGAGAGGAAGGGCAGTGGCCGCCCGCACGGAGACAGCATTCGATCCCAAGCTTGTTTTCAGGGACCTCAACAGAAGGGGCTGACCAAACACGTGACTTAATCCTCAGATTCCCCGCTGGGTGAACTCGGTGCCA
This sequence comes from Macroglossus sobrinus, assembly GCA_004027375.1. Classification (NCBI taxonomy): domain Eukaryota; kingdom Metazoa; phylum Chordata; class Mammalia; order Chiroptera; family Pteropodidae; genus Macroglossus; species Macroglossus sobrinus. Next base: position 10,521 of record PVKZ01008067.1, on the reverse strand, counting down.
AGCCCTATAAATAGCGGTGCTTGGGAGCCGTGTAGACTCATCAGCCAAACGCAGGATTGTTATCATCCCCCACCTCGTAGGCCGGCGACGTTCAGTCAACCAGAATGAGACCGGCAGGACGCAGAGTGACGATACTCGGTCTTGCGTTGGACGTGTGTGTGTCTGTCCTGCTGCAGCGACCCAGCGGGCAGCGGGCTCAAGGGGTCTGGAGCTCAGCTGAGACGTTCCCACTGGAAAACCCTGGTTCGGAGTCCTGAGCGTGGAGACAGGACGTGGAGCCCGAGCCGAGGCCACGTTCAGCTGGAACCAGCAAGGCCTTCGACTCCGTAGAAACAGATCATGGCGTGTCAACCCCACGCTGAGCGTCTGGTCTGCCGTAAAGGACCTTCAGCCACACTTCCTTGTCGAAAATTTTAGACTCCCTGAGACTGAAGCCGTCACCCACCCCGCTGGTCTCTAAGCCATCCACGTGGTGAACCCTCTGGAAAGTCCAGTGCTCTGGGGACTGGGGACATGGTGATACGTCATATCTCAGCCCATGTGAGAGCTGGGATCCACTTCATCAGCCAAACGCGTGCGCGTGCGATACGGCCGCAACATGAAGCCCCCGACGTGAGCATGGGGGGGTTCAGGCAAACGGCACTGGAGAACCGGGCGGTCTTGGTGGGGTCCGACATTTCCACTAGTATCAGTTCTTCATTCATTCATTTACTTGATCCGTGGCCTGTGCGCATTAGTGCGATGGTATCATTTGTGTTATGACGTATAAGGAAAATCATTAAGACTGAGAAAATACTCTGTATTAACTTTTTTTTTTTAACTGAGACTTGGGGACAAGTGGCCATTTTTCAAATCTGGGGTGAAAGGGCTTAGTCCAGCTGGAGGGTCTTCTTTCTAGTTCAAAAGGAAAGAAATATAGGAGAGATGCTCATTCAACCCGGTGTCCGAGAGAGGCCACAGGGCCTGTCCGAGACCAGGACATGCCATCAATAGCCAGTTACCTCTCTTTTGTAAAGTCACGTTCAAAGAGACGTGCAGGCAGCGTGAGAAGGATCAACAGTGGTTGCTCCTGGGTGACGGAGTTGGCGGCAGGTCACTGTTTCCAAAACCATCCACGTCACGTACACGTTCCATCCCGCACCTTCTTCTGACACTGCTGCTTGGGCTCTCGTCCGTCGGGTGGCGGGAGGGGGTCTGCATCCCTCCCCTCGGCCCTGGGAGAGCCTGTGCGTCTGTGCTGGACATCGGGACATGGCCGAAGTGACGGTGCTCACGACTTCCATGTCTCCCGCCCGGCTCGCTCTTTCCCTTGGCATCCGGCCGCCATGTCATAAGGAAGCCCAGACCACGGGAGGAAGCCCCCTGTGGGTGTGTGGCAGGCACGACTTTCCTTCTGATGTGTTGTCACCTGGGGCCTTGCTGAGCACGGATGGCAAGGGGGGCGGGGGACCGCCCCCCCCAGATCAGCCCATCTTTATAGATAGTAAACAATGCACCTGTGAGCTCACCTTTCCTAGCAAACCAACCAACCTGGAGGCCACCTCTCCCCGCCTCTATGGGGCTCCAGGCCACTAACCTCCTGCCCCCGTCACTCCAGGGCCAGGCGCCATACAACTGGGGTCAGCCCCTGTGCCCGGAGCCCGCTGAACTAATTCAAAGAGCCAACCCTACACCCGCTCGCCCTGCCTCACCCATTCCTGGGCACAGAAACCATGTGCTTACGTGTGCCTCGATCCGTCCGCCTGGTGACCCACCCTGCAGCTTCCCCGGGTGGCCCTGCGTGGCATGGCGTGCCCCTTCTCTGGGGAACCGCGAGGAACAAACTATCTTCTCAATGGCAGTCATGTCCTGATCTGGTGGCCTCACCATAGCTGAACAATAATCAAATCTACATTTTAAAACAGGGCGTTTGGCCAGCCTCCCCAGTGAGGGCCCCCGCCCTCTGCCGGCGTCACCCACCAGACACGTGAGTGGACACGGCTTCACATCGGCCCACTGAGGCCCAGCCTGGGCTCCTGACAGGCCGGAGCTGCGAGGGACATTGATGATTACTGCTGTTTTATGCGCGATATTTTAGGATCCTTTGTGATCCAGTAAGAGACAGTGACGTCAGTGGTGTTAATTTACTCCACGCTTTTCTAAATATTCCAAGTTCTCGACAAGGAACAGAGATTGCTTTGCTAAAAAAAAGAATTGCCAAACATTATGTTTTTTTAAAAAAGACAACTGGGCAAGAGTGAGGCATCTTGAATTTGTATTTATTAACGTTCTTTCTACTCCCCTGGAGACAATAATACTTCCTCGCAGGATTATTCTTAATACAAATGTTTATCAAATGCTGTGTTAATACAAAATAGCCATTTCACGAACACAGAAAAGGCCCGATGCCAGCAGAACATTTTTAAAAACTCATGTCGCAAATGCCATCCTCCAGCATTGTAGACATGACGGTTCTATAAACACGAGTATAAAACACAGGCAGTCTGAGCCCTCTATCCCCACTCCCCTCCAAAAAAAAGGCCTTTGCAGGCAGCAGGCGCTGCACCTGCCCAGGGATGGACGCTCCCGGGGAAACCTGGCAGTGTAGACAGGCCTGGTGGCCACTCACGCAGACAGGGCGCCTCTCCCCAAACGGGGTCCACTCCTTTCTCGAATGGGTCCACCCTCTCCCCTCTGCTCCCCCAGGCCTGCCAGCACGAATGCCACCCACCCAGATGGCAGCCAGTGTGACCGTCCAGCCCCCTACCCGCCCCACCCCGAGCATGGGGCCACCTCTAGGACCAGGGACTGAAAATCCTAGTCTCGTATTTCTCTCCGTGGGGGTAGGGTTCCGAGTGACCAGGTCCTCAGCAGCTCTGAGTTTCTTTCTCCTAAGCTGTCCCCCCATGGCTTCAGGGCACCCAGGCTCCCGAGGGATGGCACCATGCTGACCCCCGCCCATCAGCAGGCACTGAGCACCTGACACTAGTGTCCCTGGCTTTCCAGGACGGACTCCAAGAGCAGATTCCAGACCGAGGGTTCTGACCCACCGGCGGGTCATAAAATCACGTTATGGGTCGCGACTGGCAGCTTGAAAAGGTGACGTCGGTCAGGATAGGATAAGGCAGGGCAGGACGGACGGGGTCGGGCAGAGACCTCAGAGCTCAGCGCACAGCAGGCCCTCTAGGTGCGGGGTGTATACACCTGACTCACGGCGACCTGCGTCTCCCACGATGGTGTTAATCAAAAAGGTTTGGAAACTGTTGATATCTGGGGATAACAGAAGAGGCCCGCTGACCCCTGACCTGGGGCCTGATCCCACGTGGTGGGACCAGCAGACCCTGAGACATGACCCTCCCAGGCGGGTGGGCGGGCCACCACAGGGACGTGGCACCTCCCCTCCTAACCCACGAGGAGCCGTTTGAAAGCCCATCACGAAGCCAGGTTTGCAAAGAGAAGGCCGTCAGGACATGGCCAGGCTGAGGGGGTGTGGGCAGACTCCGGGAGGACCTAGCATAGTCGGTCACGGCTGTGCTCGGCCCAGCGGACCCCAAATCCTTGCCCCAAAATGTCACATGCAGAAACACAGCTGCTGCTCTCAGTACGGACCCACAAACCCATGTTCAGAAAAGACTGCCTCATTAAGCCATTCATGCCTCTTTGTCCCGTGGGTGCTGGTGGAGAATGCCACCTGGGACAGGCCTGTCCCTGTCCGGTCGTCCCAGTGACAAAGGACATCCCCGGAGCTCAGGGCTCAAGGGCTGCCGGGCCCTGCAGGACGCTTTGGGCACAAGCATCCTTGCCCTCAAGAGAGAGTCCAGCCCTGACCGGTTCCCCGGGGCGGCCTGTCCAAGGCAGCAGCTGAGAATGCCAGCCTCAGACCCCTCAAGGGTCCAGCAAAACAGACCACGGTGGGGAGTTGAGCCGCCGAGCGAGGGGACGGCTGAAGTCGGGAGCAGCGAGGCCGCAGAGGACGCTAAGGCCATGCCGTCACCGGCTGCCCCAGAGCTCAGCCCTGGGGGGCAGGACAGCCCAGCACCACGGAAGGAGAAGGGTGTGACACCCAGAGACGGCGACCCGGCTGCGGGACCCTGCCCCGCACGCCGAATGACCGCGGACAGGTCGCCTACCTCCCCGAGCCGCCGGTTCCCCACGCACTGGGAAGCGACCGTTTTGTCTCGCCGCGTTTGGTGGAGAGGAACACGTGAGGACACGGGTGTGAACGTGCACGTCCGTGACTGCGTATGTCGCCTGTCACGCTGATGGGGGGGCGGGGGGCTGCAGAAATGCGTAGTGGGTGCAGGCAGCGGCGTGCACCATGGTAGACCAGCTCTCCAACAATAGTCCGCTCTGACTGGGAGCCTTCGCCGGTTCCCACGGTACGAATGCTCCCATGGTGTGAATGCTCCCACGGTGTGAATGCTCCCACGGTGTGAATGCTCCCTCCATGGCCAACCTCACACCCCCGGTGGATTAACCACCTGCCCAGTTCCAGAATCTTAACGATCGGTCTCCTGGATGCCAGAAGCGTGTAGAACACAGATACCCTCCACGACAGCTCACTTCCCACCCACAGTGGACAGCCTCGGAAGGGGTGAGCACCCGTCAGCTCTGCCCTGGCAGCGTCCCCTGCACCACCGCACCTGGCTTGTCTGCCCGCCAACCAGACTACCTGCGGGGCAGGCCCACACCCCACACAGGGTGGAGGCAGAGCCCGCTGCAGAACTGGGCCGGGAGAATCTCACCAGGAAATCCCCACGAGCAGCCGGTTTGTCTTTGCTTATTCAAAGCCACCGAGGGCAAAGGCCAGGGCAGTGCCCACGCAGACTGGCCGTGACCTTGCCTCTTCTGACCCTGACTTGGCCATGACCTTGCCTCTTCCCACCCTGGCCTGGCCGTGACCTTGCCTCTTCCGACCCTGACCTGTCCGTGACCTTGCCTATTCCAACCCTGACCTGGCACAAAGGAGCAGCACGTACCTGAGGCTCCCCGGCCAGGCCTCCCCCGCCTCAGAAGGGGAGCAGGGGACGGAGTCGAAGCCAAGGCCAAGCTCGCCCTCCCATGAGCACCTGCTGAGTGCCGGCCCCGTGCTGAGCCCCAGGGTCGACACGCCCCACGAAGACCCTGGGCTGCCCGCAGCCTCGACAGGGCGCACCCTCTGGCCCCGTCCAGCCCACGTCTCCAGGATCAGCGGAAGTGGGCCAAACACGGGACGGTGGCGGTCTACAACAACCACCCTGACGGCGTGTCACTGGCTGCAAGATAAAGGGAAACTGTAGGGGATGGCTCTCGGTGACATTTGGTCTGGGCCCCCGGGGGGTCCCCACGACCCCCGCGAGGGGTTCACAGATCAGTCCGGTCTCGTGACAATGCTGCAGACTTGTCTGCCCTCTTCCCTCTCAGGCTTCGGGTGGCTTTCCAGAGGTGACATGACAGTGGCAGTGATGTCACAGCGAATGCAGAAGCCCACAGGAGAACCCGGGGGTCTCCTGTGCAGCCCGCCATTCCGAGTCACAGCGACGTGAAACGGCGCCACCCCCTGTGTCTTAGAAAAATATAGTTACACTAGAAAAATATGCTCCTCAGGTTAATGTGCAGTAAGTCTGTCTGTGAATGAATGAATCGGTATTTTTAAACACTGTCGGTGTTACTTTCCAGTGTGATGAGTGTCAACAGACGTAGGCCTTAAACGGAAGTCCTTTGGTGTTTTCAAAGAGTACAGAGGGGTTCCAAGACCAAGAAGTTTGAGAACCACTGGCACACCAGCATCGTCCAGCGGGCCTTTCTGTGACGATGGTGATGGTCGATATCCGTCCTATCTGAAAAGGGCTGCTGAGTTTTTTAAATGTGGCTGGTGTAACTGAGGCACGGCATTTTTATTCTCATTTAATTTTAATTGACTTAAATAGCTACCTGCCCTGAGCAGCTGCCATACTGGTGTCCGAAGGTGTGCTCTCTGTCCGTCTGGCTTCTTAATTTTCCCTACGTTGTATCTAGTGTCTAGCAGATGTGTCTGCAGGAAGGAGGCTTTCTGCTCCCCCGGGGACCTCTTCTCAGTCTGGGGAGGGGTCCCCATGCTGACAAGCCAACCCAGCCCCCCGTCTTGGGTCCACGCTCATCCCTGGGCAGGCACAGCTCAGAGACGGACAAGCAGCTTACGACCGGCGAGGACCAGCTGCCTCTTTTACAGCTGATCAGACAAAAGCCCAGAGATGGGGCGTGATCTGCCCAAAGTCACACAGCGGACGGGAAGCCGAGAAGCAGGACCCGGCTCTCCTGGCTGCTACCGTGAGCCTTTTTCTCAAGATGCCCCAGAGCCTGCTGACTCGGTGCCAGTCAAGCGTGGAGCGGTGGAAGGTGGCACTAAAAGGCCACGCGTCCAGGCAGCTGTGTGCGCGTGAGTGCACCGCGTCCACGCTGAAAGGCAGGGCCACGGGGAGGTTGGCGCTCCCGCCCTCTGTGCCACCTGCGCCCTGGGTCATGCCACCTGCACCCCGGGTCATGCCACCTGCGCCCCGTGCCACCTGCGCCCCGGGTCGGGAGGGAAGGCAGCGAGCTGCACTTCCTGCCCCTGGGTTTCCACAGCTCTCCCAGGACCCCCCCGGTGCTGTCCCCAGGGTACCCAGCATCTGGGTACACAGCGTGCAGTGTGGCAAACTTGACGAGGGCCTTTTCGACTAAGTCACTAGACCCCTCTCAGCCCTGTGACCTCTGCCTGCCCTCTTAGTACCTACGGCACAGTGGACCCGCGGGGGGGACGCCCCCTCCGTCTCCCCAGTCCCCTGAGGCCAGCTGCAGAGCTGGGGGGAGCCTCGGGAAACATTCACCACACATCAGCATCTGCAGATGGGGACGGCGACCTCCTCCCTGACCTCTGTCCCCCGCTCCCACCCCTCACCCTGCCCAGCACGGCTGGCCTAGCTCAGCAGTGCCCAGGGTGCCGGAATGTCCGACTGACCGGACAGTCTGCTGCCGACTGCCCCCGGCTCCTTTGGGTCATCCTGGCACAGGATGGCCCCACGGATGGACAGGAAATGGAACTGGAGTCTGAATGTCCAGGCCGTGCCCCCTCCCCACCACACGCCCCGCGTGCAGCCTAGAACGTTCCTTGCCAGGGCTTGGCAGGGTGAGGAGGCGCCAGCTGGGCGGATGAGGGGCTGGGCCAGCACCTCCTCACGAGGTGTGGGGACATACGGGGTCAGCAGTCGTGGGGGGAATGCAAGATCGGGTACCCAGAGGAGCGCGGCGAGGAGTGCCACAGGTGCCACCAGAGAGGTCCCAGGTCAATGTCCCCGGCACTCGGCACTGGCCCTAGAACAGGGAGGGCTTCGGTCCCCATTCACACCTGACAGTGGGACTCCCGTCTCAGCCACGCTCCAGGAGGTCACCTAAGCAGCATCCCCCACCCCACCTCACGCCTCAGGCCTCAGGTCAGGTGACAGCGTCCCTTCCCCCAGCACTGTCCCCACCTCCAAGCCTGACCCCTACGGACGGACGGGAACTACCTGGTGAGCTGAGTGGGGCAGGTGTATGGAATGAAGGCGCTTCCGGGGGCTGGGAGTGCTGGTGTCGACACACACACACACGCACGTACACACACGCGCACACACGCACACGCACACATGCACACACACACGCACGCTTACACACACGAGCGAGAGGACAGACCCATTCCCCAGCCCCTGCAGGACCCGTGCGGGGCACACAGGGTTCAGGAACCAGAGCCCTAAAATATCCTGGGATGGACCAGAACCAAGCATCCGGCACCCCGTCTCGCCCGCTGACGCCGGCTGGGAGCCACAGTCCGGGCTCACACCACTTGAGACGGAGCCTTGACCCGGGGGTTCTGAGCTTCCGGGTCAGACCCTGGAGCTGGGCCGCTGGGGGCTCCAGGGGTCGGGGTATCGCAAACACTATGCCCAGGTCCCTCTCAGACGAGCCAGGCCCCCCTCTGGGACGCAGCCGAGGAGCCCCCAGGCCCCCGACTGGCCCCAAGCAAGAATCTGCATGTGGCACCACGGAACCCCGTATCTGGAGCAGGTCAGCATGTCCCCGGGAGCTGCTGGTCCCCCCGACGAACGGCTCAGAATTTCTCCGGATTTTTCGGCATGAGAAGAAACGACCGAACTGTAGCTTCCCCTGTCCCCGGCCACCCCGCCCTCTGCGCTGAGGACCAGCACGGCAGGCCGGGCGCTGCTCAGAGTGTGCGCCTGGTGTCCCCGCACTGTCCCCACACTGCCCCCACCCCACCCAAAAGGGACAAGGGAGAGGGAACAAGGACAGGCGTGCCCCCTCACATGGGGACATTTAACTGGCCTGGCCACGAGCCTACGGCAGGGCACACAGCAGGCGAGGCACAGGGGTGCCGCTTGCCCGCGGCGGCCCAGAGCACCGGCTGGAGAAGGCGGATGCCACCCACGCTGCACCTGACTGGTGGCATCTGTATGGCCTCAGATCCTCGCCATCCCCGCCCTGCGAGCCGGCGCTTTCCCTGGACAGGGGGCCGTCTCCCAGCCAGGGCTTGGGCAGCAGCAGAGTCGGGGGAACCGTTCACCAGACCCCTGCCCAGTTTCTCGGGACCCTAGGACACGCACGGGGCCCGTCGTCCCACTGCACCCGGCGACGTGCGCTCCCTGCTCTGAAGACGCGGACGTCGGCCGCAGTAGGAAACACTTGTCCACGACAGAAACGCATGACAGGGTTAACGCCGCCTCTGCCACGACGGCCAAATGCGTCCTTTCCCATCCGGGACCCCAGGGGGCGGACGGTCTGGCTGTCCCCAGAAGTGGGCTGGGACCCCGCGAAGCCTCGGCCGGCGTGAGGGCGGGCAGGCCTGGGCGCTGCGCTCCGGGCGCACGTCTGCAGGAGCCCCAGTGTCGCCAGTCGGGGCCGCCTCACTTGGACACCTTGGCCTGCAGGGTGCCGGGCAGGTACAGGTACCTCCAGATGGCGTAGTAGTGGGTGCCAGCGCCCAGCGCCACGAACAGGTGCCAGATGGCGTGGGCGAAGGGGATCCTCCCGTCACTCTTGAAGAACACGGTGCCCACGCAGTAAAAGGCGCCTCCGGTCACCAGCTCCCAGACGCCCTTGGTGTCGGGCTGTCGGCAAGGGCAAGGGCAGGGGCACAGGTCAGAGGGGTGGCCAGCAAGGTCACGAGCACCCGGCCCTCGCTCCCAGCCACCCAAACCGAAAAGACCCCAACTCCCAGGAGAGGCGTCCGCGCGCCCCGGGTCACTGGTTCCCTCCGAATCAGCTCTCGCGTGCAACGCGTTTCTATCACGATCTCAAAGACTATTTCATAGCGTTTTCATCTCGTCTTAAAGGCAACGCGTCGGGGTCGGCACCCAAAAGCAGGGACAGCCGGGACTCGAGCGGGTGCTCGAAAACCCAGGTCCCAGGCAGCGCTATTCACAACGGCCCAGAGGCGGAGGCAGCCGCCCAAGTGTCCGTCGTCGGCGGCTGGAGGGACAGATGGGTGGACAGAATGTCGTTTTTGTTATCGCACGCACTGGGACATTATTCAGGTTTAACGGGACGGAAGCTCTGACGTGCGCTGCATGTTAGGGACATGTTAGGGACAGAGTCGCTAACTCATGGAGACGGGGGTGGAATAGAGGCTGCCTGGGGGAGGGGCGGGGCGTCGGTGCTTGAGGAGGGCGGAGGTTCAGTTTGGGAAGATGGGGAAGTTCCGGAGATGGCGGTGGCCGTGACTGCGTGACAGTGCGCGTGCTGAAAATGGTTAAAATCACAGATTCACGCGTGTCTTATCGCCATTCTTGAAGAGTCGTACGTACATGCGCGTGGCAAAACAGTTTAGAGAAAACCAACAAAGACTAGTGCGGGAAGAGTGGTCCCAACCCTCGGGGATGCCTGCCCTTGAGGTGAGTCATTGTTTGTGGAAGGGGCTCGCGCAGGATGAGAGGGGGCGAGGAGCAGGCAGAAGCCGCCACGCGGGCCCTCCCTCGGTCTCCCCGGCCCAGTCCTACAGGGGACAGTGCTTTGCAGTATCCTTCCAGAGGAATACAGTGGGAGGTGGCCACTGGAGACGGGGCACTCCCTACCCACCCCCCAACATCCTGTAGCTTCATCTTCCACTCGCTGGGCTGACGGGGCTCCGCCCACAGCCCTGGCAGGAGGCCCTTCTCTGCCTTTTGAGCCACTGTGTAGCGTTTCATTGTACATATATATATATATATATATATATATATATATATATACACACACACAGTGATTTAATGCTCACTCAGTCTTCGATATTCATTACATAATAATGAAATGAACGATACCCGGCACTTCTTAGCATTTCTGATGTGCCGGGCACTGGACTAGAGGGCCTTCCACGAGTCCTCGAGGGCCACCTTTGTGACAGGTGACAGGCGGGTGTCACCTTGAGGGACCGCCACGTAGGACACCGTGCGAAGCGGAAAAAGCAAGCATCAGAAGGGCACGTAGAGTGTCATCTCATGTTCAGAAAAGGAACACCGACGAGTCCGTGTGTCTGCCTGGCCACAGAGGCTCCCGCACAGACAAGAAAACGGAGAC
>PVKZ01008066.1:0-18317 GCA_004027375.1 Macroglossus sobrinus | reverse complement strand
GTTGGGGGCAGGGAAGGGCGAGGGGCAAAGGAGTGTGGGCACATGGGGGAGCTCGTCCTTACGCTCTAGTCCCAGGACCCCTCAAGGCTAGGCCTGCCCACACCCGGCCCTCCTGCTCCCCTCCCCTGCAGCACAGTTTTGGGTGTCCCTGCTTTTTTTCGAACTTGCTGACTTTGGGGACCAGGGCGGAACATTTTCCGCTCCCTCTCCACACCAGAGAGCAGAGCCCAGCACCCGCCCTGTGTCCTGGAAGTATTGGGGGGTGGGCAGAGACCAAAGGGCCCCTGGCCTGGAGCACCCACTCTCAAGGTTAGCGATTATCGGGAGCTGCAACCCCATGAGGCTGTCTGTTTTTAACGCTCCCAGAATCACCTCCCAGGAGCTTCTGGCATTGGAATTCCTGGCAGCCAGCCCTGGAAGGGAGACCTGTTGTCTGCAAATAGACTTGGTTTAAGAGAACGAGGTGGGTGGCTAATCTAGGGGGTAGGAGTACGTGGTAAAATTAATTACAGCTAGACGATTGTGAGATAAAGTTTCTCATCAACCATAGTGGACCCCTATTATAAGCGTACATTTTGGGGGGGGGGGCATGCATGCTTTAAAAAATCAGTCTCGCGTCTTTAGAAACCTGCTTTATAGCCTGTTTATTCACAATAAGCAGAGCACCCGGTCAGGGCTGCCTGCGCTGCCCACAAGCCAGCTTCCGCCTGTGTTTCTTACAACCTCTTGGAGATTTAGGGCTGAGGAGGAAGGTGAGCAGCGGTGAGGAGGTGCTCACATCCCGACAGCCTTCTCGTGTGCCCCCCCACACCCACAGCCCCTAGGCCGAGGCCAGCAAGAGACGCCAGGAGTTCTCCACCCGCCCCTTTCAGAGTCCCTGCCAGCCTGGGCCTGGGCCAGGGGTGGCGCCAGGTCATGAGGTGACACTCAGAGACGGTGGAGACACAGCAGGATTTGAACCTTGCCTTACAGCGGCTGTCTCCTTTGCCTTGACCCCGGTGCCCTGCCTAGGGCGGCAGAACTGTCCGCTGCAGCTTCTAGAATCACTAATCACCAGGCAGCCCCAGGCCCCCAGCCATGGTCACCCCACCCACTCAGCTCTGCTTTGTAACCCTTTCTGGCCCAGGACAGACACCCTGGCACAGGGGACCCTTCCCCCACCCCTTCCAGCCTTTCCCCAGCGGCCCTTCTCTCTCACATCCTGCCCAGCGCACCCCTCCTGTACCCACCCCCGGAAATCTGACAGGCCAGGCTGTGGGGGTCCTGGGCTTCTGGAGGGGGCAGGGAGGCCCCACGGGGTGCCCTGTCACACACTCCCCAGCCCCCCTGGAGGGTTAAGCCAGCGGCAGCTCCTGGGCTGGAGACCGAAAGGAAGGAACTGGGTGGCTGCTTTCCCCTTGACTGAGCAGAGCTGGCAGGATTTGGGATGTCCCTGGGGCGGCGACAGTCCTGGGGCCCTTGGAGTCAGGAGCGGCAGGGACTGGGGCAGGCTGGAGAGTCAGAAACAAATCATCTTCTTTATTGGCAATTTTCACGGGCCCGTTCGCCCGCCCCGCTCCTCCCCTCCTGTCCCCGACAGTGTCAGGCAGCTCTGATTAAAAGTAATAGATGATGCTCTCATCGATCCCACTTCCAATTGTCATTGTGGGAAGACAGTCTGGCTTCCCGTGAGTCCCAGGAGAACGGAGCCAGGGGGTGACATGCGGCCTGAAGGGCACAGTGAGGAGACCCCCCAGCCTCCCCCTGGGGAGGTGCCCTGAGCCTCCGAGGGGCCAGCTGGCCGCTAGCTGGCCTCTTCCAACCCACTGCCCCTTCATGCTTGCCTGTGTCACCCCTCAAGAAACGGCAAGTGTCATCATGGGCTTTACCTGAGGGATGGGGGCACAGGCGAGAGGGGCTGTCGGGTGCGGTCTGAACAGAGGCAGCAGTGGTTTTTGAACCCCAGAACTGGAGACAGTGACACCAGAAGTCCCTGTTGTGTGCTGAATGGCTAACGGTGGCAGTTCTTGGGTGACCCAGATCACAGATGCAAGAAGCCACAGGGACGTGGAGGACCCGTCAGTGTGTCTTTCTGAAGGAGAGGCTTAGGCGGGAGCGCTGGCTTCTGGGCCGAGCCGGCCCCGGGTGCGAGACGCGGCCGCAGGAGGCCCTTGCACACGGCTGCTGGGCGAAGCCAGCCTGGAGCCCCGTTTGTTTGCTCGGAACGGACCCCCTTCCCCTTCTGCAGCAAACCCAGGGCAGAGTCGCTTCCCTGTCCCCCGCCTGCACCCCCAGGCCCAGAACAGAGCCACGTGCCATGTGCCTCCCCAGCCTTGGTTTTCAGGGCCATTGCTTCCTCGAGTGGCCACGGTACCCTCCTGCCGGGCGTAGGCCTTGGGTGCCCACTTGTGCTCGGGGCTGCCAGTGCTCCCCCATTTCCCCCCCCTAGACGTGCCCTCGTAGGCCCTTGGCTGAGGAGGACACCTCCTCCCAAACTTTTTAGGCCAAGAGAGAGAGAGAACATGAGCCCTTCCTTATCCATGCCTGCCCCCTGCCAGGAAGCTGGCAGAGTGACCCCCTCCGCCACCCTGACCCCCTGCCGCCCAGAGAGCCCCTGGGGGCGGATAAGGAAGCTGGGCAGCGCCTTATCCGGGGATGCAGGGATGCCCCCCACCCTCTCCCATCATGCCCAGGCTCTTCCCAACACAGCCCCTTGCCTGCTAGGGGTGAGGAGGCGGACAGGACGTGAACAGGAGATGCAGGGACATCCATGAGACCAGAAGCCACTGCTGACCTGCCCCAGAACGTGGCCATCAGTGTCACGTGACTTCAATGATTTTTATTTAAAATGTAATTGCTTGCTCATGGGGGCTCCGGTCCCTCACAGGCGCCCCTAGACGGCCGTGCCCTCTGCACGACCTGACCCCCTCCCCCTCTCGTCCTCCAGCCTTCGCCATCATGATCGTGCTGGCCCTGGTCCGCATCGGGCGCGGCCAGGGGGAGGGGCGCCCGCCCCTGGCCGACTTCTCGGGCGTCCGGAACCTGTTCGGCGTGTGCGTCTACTCCTTCATGTGCCAGCACTCCCTGCCGTCCCTCATCACGCCGGTGTCGTCCAAGCGCCGCCTCACGCGCCTGGTCCTGCTGGACTACGTGCTGGTCCTGGCTTTCTACGGCCTGCTGTCCTTCACGGCCATCTTCTGCTTCCGCGGCGACCGCCTGCTGGACATGTACACGCTCAACTTCGCGCGCTGCGACGTGGTGGGCGTGGCCGCCGCGCGCTTCTTCTTGGGCCTCTTCCCGGTCTTCACCATCAGCACCAACTTCCCCATCATCGCCGTGACCCTGCGCAACAACTGGAAGACGCTGTTCCACCGCGAGGGGGGCACGTACCCCTGGGTGGTGGACCGAGTGGTGTTCCCCGCCATCACCCTGATGCCCCCGGTGCTGGTGGCCTTCTGCACCCACGACCTGGAGTCCCTGGTGGGCATCACGGGGGCCTACGCGGGCACCGGCATCCAGTACGTCATCCCCGCCTTCCTGGTGTACCACTGCCGCAGGGACACCCAGCTGGCCTTCGGCCACGGCACCCTCAACAAGCACAGGTCCCCTTTCCGCCACACCTTCTGGGTGGGCTTTGTGCTGCTCTGGGCTCTCTCCTGCTTCATCTTTGTCACCGCCAACATCGTCCTCAGCGAGACCAAGCTCTGATGGTAGCATGTGTCTGCCGCGGAGGGGTCGGGGCCCCAGCCTGGCCCCATTCCGCCCTCCCCGCCTGCAGAGCCAAGATCTTAGTTGCCTCCCAGGTCCCCATGGGGCAGGCGAGGCCCGGGTACTTGGAGGGGACCCTGCCCGTCTCCAGCTGAGGATCGTCTGCCTCCCACCCCGGGCTTCCGCACAGCCTGTACCTCACCTCAGCGGCCAGGGCAGGTCCTCCTGCAATGCCCCCCCCCGCCCCCCGGGGCAGCCCCCGGCCAGCCAAGCTCACAATGGAGCACGCGATGGCTCCCAGAGTCCAGGGCTGGTTACTGGACTCAACCTCTCTGCTGTACACACAAGTCCCACCCCCAGGGGCCCGGTCCTCTCCCTGTGTGGTGGTGACGCAGTGCAGGCACTGTCCCTATTTATACTGGATACCACGTCCCCTTCTCCTTTACAGCCCTCTCCTGTGTCCTCGTCCCCCTTCTCTCTCACAGCCCCCTCCCGCGTCCTCATCTGGGAAGGCTGCCCCACCGGAAGCTGCCGCCACCTCAGGATGGAGCCCAGACTCTAACCCTCCTCACCAGGCTCGGCATTGCGGGTGGAGGGCCTGGCCAGCCCCCATGACAAGAGCAGGAGGTGCTAACTGGCAGTAGGGTCCCTGGCCCAGAGCTGCGAGGGCCCCGCTGTGGGCGCCAACCCCTCTCCCGGGCTCCTGAGCCCGTGATGACTCAGGGACAGCGGACAGGAGCAGCCCTTCCATGGGACACAGCAGCTCGTGCACCGGTCCAAAGCCTGGAGCTTGTGACTCCTGAAAGGCGTCAGCTGAACAGTCTCCTGACTGTTCGGCTGGGGCTCTGGGGGCCTCCTGCACTGTGGGGGACAGTGTGTGAGGGCCGCTAGAAGGAAGCTGCCCCTACCCGCTCCTTGGTGACGTGGGAGTGCCTTGGCCGGTAGTGGTGAGCGGGTCTAGTGGTTCCCCCCTGTAAGAGGTCAGGCCTACCCCCTTGTCCCTGCTCCAGCACTAAAGATGGCTCCCTTTCAAGCCAGACTGGGTGCTCGGTGTTCACACGCTCCGTGTCCCTTGGGCACCGTGGGGTGAGATGGAGCATCGGCCACCATCCCCATGGAAAGAGTCAGGTTCCAATCCACCTCGCCAGTTCTTCGTGGTCCCCTCCCTATCACAATCATGCACGTGTCTGCAGGAACAGTCGTCCTCAGAAGCAGGTGACTCTGATGACCTCTGCATTTTCAATGTGCCTTTTCCTGCTTCAGGACCCCTGGGGTTCGTTCCTGACCCTCCCCGGCTGCCTCCAGCCCCGGGGCCTGGTCCCACCCGTCCTGGAGCCCAGGGGGGCGTGGCCAGGAGCTGCCGCTCCCAGGGGTGGGGTCTCAGGCCCTGCCCCTCCCTCTGGATTTCAGTGCCTTGCTCAGTCCTTGATAGGGGAACCTCTGTAGCCTCCCCCCGCATCACTCTGGCTTCAGACCTTGAACAGAGCGGCCGCACTGGGTCTCCTGGTGGCCTCAGGGGAGGGCAAAGGGGCACATGAGTTTGCAGGAAGGTGGGGAGTCCACAGGCAACACTACCCCACACCTTTCTCCCCCAGCAGCACCAGCCTGTGAGAACCCCGGATCATAACTGGCCGTGATCGCTTTCTCTCTCGTCACACAATTTCAGTTCTTGCCGTTCGTACCCATGTGTCATCGTTTTCCATTCACCTGAAATCTGCCCCGTCTGTCATTGTAGCTTCTTTCCAGGATGCCCTACCCTGAGGTGGGCAGAGCTGGGTGGGCTCCAGGGTGGCCCAGCCCCCTGTGGCTTCAGACCCTCCCAGGAGCTGCCCTGCCGAAAACTCAAAACATCTGTACTTACCCTTCTCCAATTACGCTCCCTTTTGCTTAAGAACAAATTAAATTACCCTGCCGCCCCAGGCTCCAAACCAAATTTTTGTCGTGACTTTATTGCCATCATAAAGCTTAGGTTGATTTATGTGACAATCTGGATCCACAGCAGCTGAATCGGGTGGCAGCGGCGTTCCCCTCTGAGCTGGGTGGCCCCAGTCCTCGAAGGAATTGGCCCGAGGTGACAACATCACCGATGGCAAGCTGGGCGCTCATCACTGCCGCTGTCTGAATTCCTTTGCTTCTTCTTGTTCACCTGCTGCCTGTCCTGCTAGAGGTCAGGTGGGGTCACCTCCCTCTCTACTGCTGAGAGCCAGGGGGCTTGGGGCCAGGGGAACAGAACACGTCCCCAGTGATGCTCGCTCACCATATGCATCGAGCACCAGCCTGATGAGGTGGGCAATTGGGGCATAGTTTCTACTTTATAGAGGGGCCCAGGGGCGGGGGGAGGCGCGAGTCAGTAGTGGGAGGGCAGAAGGGGATACCAGCCCAGCCTGGCCCAGGCACAAGCCTCCCTTTAGAGGAGAATGAAAACTCAGAGCCTCCACCCAGCATCGTCTGCCCACACTGCCCCAGACCGGCCCCGGGGTCAGGCCAGGTCAAGGTGGGGAGCCAGTGTTCTCCACCTCGTTCCCTGCTGAAGCATTGGAGTCTGGTGCCACTGTGCCAGCAGCTCCTGTCTGTTCCCTCACCTGAGGCCAGAGAGGCAGCTACAGGCTTATGGATGGGGCAGATGGCAGGTGACAGGCTGGGAGGCACTGCTGAGTGCTGGAAGGTGGGCAGTGGGCAGTTTGCCATGCCCTTAGCCACACAGCTGTTCTTGCCACATGGGGGCTGGGAGCAGCCTTGGCAACAGGCTGAGGCAAAAGTCACAGAGGAGGGAAGACAGGAGCTGCCCCCCCCCACCTCATGGGAAACCAGCCCGAGGGGAAGAAGCTGGCAGTGCCAGGCCCTAGGGCTGAAGGCTGACATCACGCCCGTCTGGGGGCCAGATACCTGAGCGGGGCTGATGCCTGACCCAGCCCATGCTAAATGGCCACTGAAGAGCCAGCTCTTCCAAGACCAAGATCCAGCGCTTTGGGCAGAAGCTTTCCCATCCCTTCTCCCCAGGACCTGGGGCTCCTGGTGTCCATTGGAGAAAGGGAGAAGTAACATCTGACATGTACCAGGCACCGTACAGTACTGGGTACTTTCTGCACCGACCTTGGCGGCATGACTTAGGGATCGAATGTGGACCTAGAAGTCAGACCCACCCCTTGCAAGGCCATACGCCTCCATGCGCCGCTCCCATCCTGTGTAACTTGGGATGATACGACCTGTATCGCTGACGGGGTGTGGGAACTAAAATACTGAGCTTACTTAGTGCCTGGCACAGAAGTGCTCAATAAAGCTATTCTGTGCTGATGTCGACTGCCTTGTCACGTGCCAGCCATAACTGCCCTCGTGGTAGCCACGGGCCCTCGGACTCCCTGAGGACCCCTGGTTTGGGTACCCAACCCCAACTGGTTTCATAGTCTCCTAATTTAGTTGTGTTCTTGTAGCCACTGCCCACTACCATTTAGAAATGGGAAATTGGCCTCAAGTCTTCAGGATCTAGAGGGCTTTGGGAGGGGATGGTCTCGTCCCCAACCCCCAGGAAACTTAAGGACACCAGTACCCTTTCATGTAACCAGACTGGAAGCAGATGTCCTAACAGAGGACAACATGCCCACCCTTTCCTAAGCTCTGAGCCCCTCCCACACACACACCTGGCTCCCAGGAACAAGGTGGTGTGGACCGTGAGCTGCTCAGTAAACACAGAGAGGACACACAGCAACAGCAGCAGGAAGGGACAGGCTGAGATGGTAAGAATGTCCTACTACTGAGGGCCTCTCCTGCGTCCCACCAAAAGAATAAACGCGCATTGGGGTGTCTGGGTGGAGTCAGATCACTATTTGCCACACAGGCCCTTGTTTGTGATGATGACTGAACATCTGTGGCCTCTGGGACATGGTCAGCTTCTTCCTGTCCCCTGCCGGGCTTTCTGCCCTCCCCTTGATAAAGCAGGACCCTTCCTCAGTCCCCGCTGGAAGGGGCAGGGGGCATTGCAACGCTGAGCAGGAGGCTGCAAAGCCAGGCCAAACCAGCTCCAAACCTGCAAGAGGCATCCTTCCTGCCCCTACTTCCCATGGGGCTCACTCACTTCTCCCCAGAACACATTCCTAGAGAAGGAACGAGGCAGCCAAGAGCCTGGCCCCAGGAGTGGGACTGGTCCCTCCTTGGAGCCAGCCAGCAGCAGGCTCAGCTCCACATTTGGTTTTTAATTACCTTTCCAGCTCTTGGTTATTAATGATCTTGGGCACTGAGCGGAGAGCAGCCTGGACCTCGTGACTCCTCCCAGCCTCACCTGCTGCAGCCTTCCGCCCAGAGCTGCACTCAGGCCCAGGGAGGGAGAGGGGTCAGGGGCTGGTGGCCCACAGTTAACCCTCTTGTGACCAGTGGCTGCAATCAGGATCAAGCTCCCCTCCTGGGTGCTGGCCTCTAGCACTCCCCTAGACTCATACTTGCCACCTGCGATGGAGCCCCCAATCATGGGCCTGGATCCATGAAACTCCACTTTATAGGACAGAGAATACGAAATTGATTGTAATGGACGGGACCACTCATTCTTGGGGTAGTCAGGCTCTCCAGCCAAGAATGGGGGGCAGGGGATAGCAGCATCCCCCAGTCTACCATTTCAGCTAAAAAAAAAAAATTATTTCTCAGGGCCCAATCCCAGTAGCGGAGCCTTGGGGGACTCAAGGTGGAACCCACAAAGAGCCATGTAGAAAGGCACTGGACAGCAGCTACAGCATGGTCTTGGCACCCGGCTGCCCTCCCCGGCCTCCCCGCCCCCATGCTCATCTCTGCCCTGCCTCACCCAGCTTGTGGAGGACAGCAAGGCCTCGGCTTTTGCATGCTATGTGGTTAGAGGAGGGTCTGACAAGACCAGTCACGTTCACTGTGTTTGTGGAATGAATGGAAGAATGAGTGCTTGCTTGCTTGCTTCCCAGAGTCATTATGGCAGCTGAATGTGATCACAGATGTGGAAACATTGAGAATTGTAAGCAAGAGCCATCAGGTCCAGAGCTGATGACATGTGACAGAGGAAGGAGGTAGGTCCGGGAGCCAAGAGGGAGGATGGCGGGGATGAGACGGTAGGGCCAAATCTCTGACCTCCTTTCTAAGGAGTCCCGGCGCCGGCAAGGCTGAGCTGTGCTCCCCCCCGGGAGCCACCTGTGCCAGGCTTCCAGAACCAGCAGGTGGTCCAGAGCCCTGCACACCCACCATGGAGGGAATGCAGCCAGCCAGGGCCCAGGAGAGCCCAGCAGGCTCCCCACAACAGACCTCGCTCTGCCGTCCCCACCCTGACACCGTCAGGCTCCCAGGTGGGCCCTTGGCAGGATGGGACACCCACAGCCCCTGGCACCAGGCTCTCTTTTCAGGGACACTGGAGGATGAACTCCATCCATCACCACCAGAGCCCTTGTGCTGAGCACATTTGTCACATCCGGCACCGGGGTGGGCGGTAGCTGGCACTGAATACCAAGTGGCTTCTGCTGCTGGAGGCAACTTAGCCTCATCTCCCAGATGCTCACCCAGGGGGAGCCGCCCGCTGCTCCGGGCAGACACCCTGCCTGAGATACTCCCATGATGCCCCCGTTGCCCATGGGCTGTGATGTAGGGATGCAGAATGAGGCAGCCGGACCAGTGGGTTGTAAAAGTTTGTTTAATGTCCCAGCGCTCTGAGAAGAAACACCAGCCAGTGGAGCAAGGACTGCCCCCACCCTGAGTGCCCACCTCTGTGGTCCCACACCCTATGCCCAGAAGCTATGACCCGGAACTGACTAAGGGCAGGGCAGGGAGACCCCACTGTTCCCTGTGACTCTGGGTCCAGTGGGCGGGGCTATGCATAGTAAGAGGACAGTACCAACTGAGCTCACACCAGGACCTGAGGCTGCTGGAGTCACTGATCTGCCCACCATTGTCACTGGGGTCCCATGGCCAGGACTTCATGACAGAAGTCAGATTCTGAGTCCAAGCTTGCCTGCCCCCTAACCTGGCAGTGCCAGGTGGAGAATCCAGCTGAACCAGGAACGAGAGTAGCCAACACCTCACACTTCCGACTCCAAACTGTTGATCCGCCTCCAAGTGCAAGGTGCCAGGAAGCCATGCGTCCCACAGGCCACCTTGCTGACCTCTTCCAGGCCCCCACGGTCCCTGTAGCTTGCGCTCAGCCCCAGGGTCCTGCCCCTGTGCCCTGGAGGCCCCCAGGCCGCAG
Organism: Macroglossus sobrinus; assembly: GCA_004027375.1. Classification (NCBI taxonomy): domain Eukaryota; kingdom Metazoa; phylum Chordata; class Mammalia; order Chiroptera; family Pteropodidae; genus Macroglossus; species Macroglossus sobrinus. The sequence goes on along the minus strand of PVKZ01008066.1, from coordinate 8,440 downwards.
CGAGCCAGGGGCCGTGGCTGGCGCAGTGTGGGAGATGAGGGCAGACAGCCCTCCAGCAAAGCGGCAGGTGGGCGTGGGCGTGAGTGTGGAGGCAGGCGTGCTGTCTGTGCGGCCAGGCGGGGACCCCTGCCCACACGCCCTCCTGGCAGACCTCCCGGTAGGACGGCAGCCGCATCGACTGTGCCAAGCGCCCGCAGGCTGGGCGGGCGCACTGGGCGGACAGCGCGCCGGGCCTGCCGAAGGCCTCCGCCACCGAGCTGGGCAGGGAGGCGTGGCGCGCGCGGGCGCCGCGGGCCCAGGCGGCGTGCAGCAGGGCCTCCCTCCGGGCCAGCTGCTCCGGCCCGAGCAGGGGCAGGTCCTCGGGCTCCGGGGGCTCCGGGAAGAGCGGGAGGAAGGGGCGCCCCGACCGGTCGGCTCGAGGGTAAGAACTGTAGTGGCAGCGCTCGGGCGACAGGGGGCGCTCCGGGAGCGCGCGCTGCTCGGAGGCTGAGAGGTGCCGCCCGCCGCGCCGGGTCCGCAGCGCCCACAGTGCCTCCCAGCCCCGCGCGCCCGACACCTGGGAAACGTCGGGCAGGGGCGGCCCCGGCGTCGGGGGGCGGCACGGCGGCTGCGGGGCCCTGCGCCCTGGCGCGGCGTGGCCTCCTCCAGGTGGCCTCCAGCCCTGGGGGCTCGGGTTGAGGGGCAGGCCGGGGTTGGGCGGCGGAGGGCCAGGGCTGCTGCTGGGAGGCGGAGGCGCGCGGCGGCTGCCCCAGTTCTCAATGGTGCGCGCGGCGCGATCCAGGGAGCTGCTCACGCCTGCTGTAGTCACCATGTCACGCGCCGCCTGCAGCATCTTGAGCACGCTGGCCTGGGCCGAGCTGGCGGTGAGGTCCGGGCTGGGTGGCGGCGCGGGGCTGGCCAGGCTCTGCACCCCGCCGAAGCAGCTGTAGATGCCCTGGGCGGTAGGGAGGACACACGCTGTGAGCGGCGGTGTCCTCCTCTCGGGACAAGCCCACCTCCCTGTCCCAGGCACCAGCCCAGGCACCTGCAAGTCCTAGGAAGCAACTAACATTCATTAGGCACCGCCTACTTGCTAGGCGCCGCGCTGCTGTGAGAGTTTACAGAGGGGTTATCTGAGGCTCCGAGAGGTGACCTCCTCCTAAAGTCGCACAGCTGATAAATGGCAGGGAGGACGCCAGCCCGAGTCAGCCTGACTCCAGGGTGCTGCCCTGCCCGATGCAGGGCCCCCGCTCCAATTCCGCTGTGTGACGCTGGCAGGACATGTCACCTCTCGGGCCCTCCGTGTTCACATCTGCCGATGGGGCCACAGCTAGCTCTGACTTATCTGAGTGTGGTGCCCATAAAGCTGGCTCCGTCTGGAGTGGGGTGGCCACGCACCCTGCTGAAGGCCAACAGGAAGTCCAGCCGGGACGTGTTGGGCACAGAGTGGCGCAGCTTCCAGTACACGAGGTGCTCCCACGCGAACACCAGCAGGGCCAGCCCCATGGCCACCAGCAGCATGTAGAAGACGCCCGCCATGTTGTCAATGTCCAGCTTGCTGCTCATCACCTCGTTCTTCTCATTCTGGCAGATCCCCGAGAGCCACACCGTCTCCAGCTTCTGTGTCTCCCCTGGGTTGGGGCACACCTGGCTCAGGAAGGACCGCCCCCCCCAATGCTCACCCAAGCCTTGAGCGAGGAAGGGTCTGGAACCAGGGTACCACCCTTTGTAGGCCCACCTGGGGAATCCAGCCCAGTGGGGGGCAGGATTGGGGGTGGGGGTATCAATGAGCAGGAAGAAAGGAGAGTGGGGGCTGGGGTGGGTGGTGCCAGCCTTTGACACACCCACCTCCCACATGGCCAGTGAAAGCTTGTTGACTGGGTGGATGTTATCACTCATTTATTTGTCAAACACACATTGATTCCCTACATGTCTGGTATGGAGCTGGGCACACAGACAAAAGGCCCGGACCCCCACAGAGACCACGAGCACCTTCTTTGTTATTACTCTCCTTACTCTATGGTACTGATGGAAAATCAGACCATTCATTATATATCTAATGGCGTTGGAACTGTAAACTTGAAGGTCTCTCTGGGTTTTAGGGGCAGGCTCAGCTGGAGCCCCTGGTGCCAAGGCAAGCCTGGGCCCCAGCTCTGACTAGGCAAGCCCTTGGCATTACTCTAGGTGATCTCAAGATGGGAAAAGAAATTCAGCCATCCCAAACCTCCACTGTGTGGCCCGAGCTCCTTCCTGTCTTCCTGCCCTTCAGGGACTCCCCAATCCTATTTCCTACTCCCTCCCGGCAAACCCATCTCTCTGTTAGTTCTCCATTCACTCCCTCCAAATACTCCCTGCACTCCCACACACATAATACACACACCACCCCATCCACTCACCCCAGAGACCTCCCCCTGCACACAGGCCCTGGGGACTTAGAACGATAGTGATGCTGACCAGCCTTCCGCAGTCATGTGACCCAGCTCCGTGACTCACCCTGGACCCACCCCAGGCCCAGGCCCCGGCAGCAACAGCACCCACCGTCCCCCAGGAACTGCAGGAGCGCCAGGTCGATGGCCCGCTTCCAGTGGGACTCCTTCTGCATGGCGATGCCGTAGCCAGTGGTGGCAAAGACCTTGCCTGAGCCAATGGTGACCAGCTTGCAGCCCTCGTCCTTGCCCGCCATGTAATTGAGGACAGCAGCATCATAGATGAAGGCGTCCAGCTTCCTAGGGATAGGTAGAGCCCTCAGACCAGGGGTGGGGACGCCAAACTAGGGCCTGACATGTCACTGGGGAGATAGATATGTGGGCCGAGACGGAGGACGAGTTCAAGGCCGAGGACCCACCCCATCTTGAGGCTAGTGAGCGCATCCTCCACCGAGCGCTGGTTGAACTTGACCATGTGGGTGTGCATGTCACGGTAGTTGCTGCGGATGTTTCTCTCCGTGCTGCCATTGGGCACTGTGCCGAAGCGGAAGGGTGGGTACTGATCCTGAGGCCGCTGAAACTGTGGGCAGAGGGCGGCCGCCATTTGTGACCCTCCCCCAAACCTTCTAGGCATCACCTCACCACCCACCTTCCCCCGGCCCCATCCCCCAACCCCATGCCCGTCGTCTGCACTTGCATAGTGAGAGCAGAATGGTCTTAGATTCTGTCCAGGCCACTCCTGTGTTACAAATGGAGAAACTGAGGCCAGGACAAGGAGAGACTTACCCAAGGCCACTCGTTCGGTGGACCCGGGCCATCTCTCCTCCACCAGACCCCACCTCACCAGGCTCCCCATCTCCTTCCTGCTCCAGCCTCCAGTTCAAATTCTACTGATTGCAGTGGTTCCTGTGTCCCACCCAAGGCCTTCCCCTTGCCCTCGCATCCACCCGCCCTCCACCAGCTGAGGCCCCAGAACCTTCTTGTCACTGAGGCCAGACACGGTATCTATGTACTGCTCCTGAATCATGAAGGCAGCCAGGTTGGCGGTATAGCTGGCGAGGAAGATGACGGCAAAGAAGGCCCAGACCAGGACCATGATCTTGCTGGTGGTGCCCCGGGGGTTCTCGATGGGCACTGAGTTGTTGAAGACCAGTGCCCACAGCAGCCACACGGACTTGCCGATGGTGAAGGATGGACCTCCAGACTCTGGGGGCGAGAGAGCAGAGACCGGGGATCTTCTCACCCAGCACACAGGGGCTCAGGCCTCAGCCCGCCTGACTCCACAGCTCTTGTCCCCACTCTCTCCTGGGTGGGGACCCCATCCCTGGCCATCCCCACCCCAGGGCAAGTCAGCTGACCTCGTTTCTCGCTCGTTTATCTGATTGGCCTCTTGTGTGTTGTCCGAAGGCCCGAGACCTCCCACAGGACCTGGCCCTGAACCCACCCACCTGGGCCGTGGCAGCCCTGCTCCGCCCTTCCAGGCCCAGGTGAGAGCTTACTCTTGCCGCTGGTGAGGTTCTGGTTGTAGCTGACGGGGCTGAAGTACTCGAACATGAAGACAGTGATGGCCACCACAGTGAGGCACATGACAAACATCATCACCCACACCGAAGGGCTGTAGGGCTCTGGGAACAGAGGGAGGTGGCTCAGAGCCCTCCGTGCTGCCCTGCTCACCCACAGCCCCCAGAGCTGGGTCCAGACACAATGGGTCAAATAGGGCCCATCGGCCCAGCAGACTGAGCAGAGGGACCCCTGACTGAGAGCAGCAGCACCCCATGAGAAACGCCACCCCCTGAGGCAGGTCAGGCTCTCCAGCATCCCTGGTCCCCTCCTCCTACCTACCCTGGTACGGGGTCCCATCGCCCCACCCTAGGACATCTCCCGTTGACGTCACACCTCCCCTGGCTCTCCTTCACCCTCCCTCCACTTCCTTTCACAGAAAGAAGGTCTGTGTCCACGCTCCTTCCCCTCCCTCTCTCATCCCTCTGCCTGCAACCGGTGTCACCTCCCCACCTCCCGAGCCTGAGCCCGCAGAGCCACATCAGCAAGCCCAAGGGATTTCTTCCACCCTCTCCTCCCTCGCCGGCCAGCCCTGCGGACCACACTCCTGTTCTGGAACTCCTCTGCCCGGCCCGGCCCGGCTGCTTGTTCTGCCTAGAAGCAGCAGACTCTGAGGTCAAGTTTAATGCCTCATCCTACTGACACGGAAACCTAGGCCGGAGGAGCTGGGGAGACCGGTCTGTGACCGGTGGTTTCAGCCTCCCTGAGTAAGAAGTCATTACTGCCGTGAGCATTGGCTCCTCTGATGCCACGCTCATCTCTAAAGTGGAGTTTGCTGTCTTCCCTGTGGCTGAGGAACCCTGATCAGAGAGATTCAGTGACTTGCCCAAAGCCACACAGCAGGAAGGGGCGGAGCCGGGATTCCCTCCTCTGCTCCTGGCCTCACGGCTCTCTGTCAGCTCCACCCCAAGCTCACCATCTCCACGTGCAAGCTCCACACATCCACACCGTGCACCCCTCCGCCCCCCACCATCCCTGCCCGCCCAAGCCGCACCCAGGAAGGCTGATGGGGACACGGTGCCATTGCTGCGAGCCACCATCACACTGATGCCCGTCTCCACGAAGGGCACGGAGAAGTCCACGATCTCGGAGCGCTCCTCGTTGATGGTGAGGGAGCCGATGGCCATGTCCGCCCGCTTGTAGTACACCTGGGGGCCAGAGGGGTCCGGCCCAGATTGGAGGAGGGGCTCCCACAGGCTCCCCTCAGTCTTCTTCTGCACCCCCGAGCACCCATCAGCTGTCAGATATTCCCACCTGGAGACCTCAGAGCTCCACCCGAGGGAGCATCTTTGGTGACAGCTGTTTGCCCTGCCAGCTGGGAGACCCCTAAGGAGCTGGGCCCGGGCCCCACCCTGACTGATCCCCACCCAGCACAGGAGGAAAGGCGCTGGGAGCAGCTGGGAATGGCTACCTGACGTGTGGGACCTGGCCAGCAGGTGGGCTGGCGGGTGGGCTCAGGTGGACCTCCGGGGCAGGCCTACCTCCCCGATCATGCCGTTCCACACGCCGTGCACCCTCTTCCCATGTTTGCCATTGGTCACCAGGTACAGGTCGTAGGAAAACTTGACCACCTTGGCCAGTTTCTTGAGGATGTCGATGCAGAAGCCCTTGCAGCAAAGCTTGATATAGGGGGCTGTGTCACCACTGCTGCCACCAAGAGACCACCAGGAGTCAGAGCCGGCAGCCCCCGCCGACCCCGCCAGCCCGGCATGCGGACCCCGCCCCCGTGCCCACACATAGCACGCACGCAACGCCGCGCACGGCGCACGCCAGGCCTCCCGTGAGCCCCTGCAGACCTGAAGCTGTGGTTGCTCTGCCTGCGGCAGGGCACAGTGTTGGGCACACAGCCGCCCGTGCCAGGGTCGGGGCTCTCCACGATGACAAAGGGCCGCTCTTCCAGCGTGGCCACCGTCAGGTGCCGGCTGTCGACCACGGGCTGCAGGGTGGCGCTGTAGCGAGGCCACACGGGGTACTTCATGTGGAGGATGCCGTGGTCCCAGCGCCCCACCTGCAGAGGGGGACTAGCCTCAGCCCGGGACCTCCAGCCCTACTACTCCCACCCTCTGGGTGGGGTCTCTGGTGCACGTGGGCGGGGGGTGGGTGCCTGCCAGGGCCGGGAATCTTCCCCTCACACCTAGGGACGCTTGGAGCAGGACAGTGCAGGGACTGGGGCCGGAGCACTTGGAGGACAGGAGAGTAGGGGAAAGGGGTCGGGAGGGCCAGAAGGAAGGGGGCCCTGCAGCCTCCTCCCGGCTCTGGTCCTTGTATTTTCCAGTCCAGCCGCTACACTGCTGCCAGCCTATGGCATCCTCCTGAGGCCTCACCAGACTCATTTTCCCTGGCCTTGGTATAAAGACCTCACCCCAGCACTGGAGGCCCTTCACCCCCAAGTCCAACTTACTCCCAGTACTTCACCCTTCTTCCTCAGTCTCCACACCCCCAAACCCTCCGACCCCTCTGTCTATACCAGGTTAGTATCCCTTCCTAGCGAGCTCCTACTCAACCCTCCACAGCCCAGCCCAAATGTCCCCACTTCTGTGGAGTCTTCTCGAACTTCCTCCTCTGGAGGCAGACTGAATTCCTGCCCTCTGCTCTACTCCCATGTGCTCTGCACACATCTCCACTCAGGCTCCGAGCTCCCCAGGTGCTCCTTGTTTGCATGCCCATCTGGCCAGCACAGCTGTGGGTTAGTGCCCCACGGGCAGGGCTATGTGATAAGAGTACTTGTAGTGAAGGGAGGCCAGGATGTCGTGGGAGCCCAGAGCTGGGGGACCCAGAAGGCTGCCCCATGGAGGACATGTTTCAGCTGAGACCTGAAGGATGAGGGGTTGGATAAGGGACAGAAGGGACTCCCTGCTCAGCTGTGGGCACAAGAAGGGCTGGGGACAAAATGAGAAGAAACCCCAGGGCCCCTGGGCTCACCCCCTTCTCACCATCTCCCAGAGGCGGTGCCGGTTGAGGGCGATCACTACCATGGTGGGCTGGACCAGGTACCCCCCGGGGCTGAAGGAGAAGTCCCGGCCCTCCCAGGTGACGTTCAGCAGGTGCCTGCCAGCAGAGAGAAAGTCAGGGTGGCCCTGAGCCCTGCCTCCACCACCTCCCCGACCTCCACCTCACCACTACTGACAGCAGGGAGCATGGATTGTGTGCTTACCCTTCCATTTCTCTGTATTGGCCCCCACGATCCTCACCACCCCCTCACACCCTTAAATTTTTTTCAGATAAAGAAACTAAGGCTCAGAGAGGCAAGGTCACTTGGCCCCAGACACACAGCTAGTGAGAGGTGTAGCCAGAGAGACCAAGCTCACTGCCACCCACGTCCCCTGCAGCGTACCCCCACACACACGCTCACATGCCCTGGGCAGGTGCCCACCTGTAGAAGGCCCGCCGGGCGGAGCTGACGGGCCCGGGGTGGCTGCGGCAGTCCCCAGCCGGGGAGGGCAGCGCTCCATGCTGTCGCAGGTAGCCGTGGGCGCCCAGGGCCAGAATGGCCACGCCGTCGCGGACCTTCTGGCGCAGGCTTAGTCGCCAGCTCTCGGTGACGACGCTGATGAGGCCCACGGGGAAGACGGCGGGGGGCGCGTCGGTGCTGCCCAGTGCCAGGCTGGGCACCAGCCACACGTGCCCAGGCCCCACCAGGCCGGCCTGCGCTGCCTCAGCGAAGAGCACCTCGGCCTCCTCGCGCGAGCAGTAGGCCACCAGCACGGGCGCGTCGATCTGGCGCAGCAGGCGCTGGGTGCGGGCGCGCGTCCCGCCGGGGCCCAGCTCCAGCGTGAGCACGTCCAGCAGTCGCCAGCTCAGGTAGCTGGCGTCGGCGACCGCGCGCACGCCCTCGAGGAAGAGCGCGTGGCCCGGGTGCAGGCTGGTGATCACGGCGAACGCGCTCCAGTCGTACTCCTCCAGCACCTTGAACAGCACCTGCAGCTGCTGCTCCAGGGACACGCCCAACTGCAGGAAGGCGGAGCCGGGCTCCTGGGGGCGGGGCCGGGAAAAGGACGTGAGCGGGGGGCGGGGCGAGCCGAGTCCCGCCCCCGCGCCCCCGCCCCCGCCCCGACCTCGGCTCCCTGGATCAGCCCCTATAGAGACGCCCTTGCGTCGGAAGATGCTGGGCGTCCCGGGAGCCCTGGCCTACACCACCTTCCTCCCGCCCCCGACACGGTTCCTGACCCCTTGGAGAATTTTTTAAAACACTTGGAGAGCTTTTTAAAACAAACACTCATGCCCGGCCCGCGACCAGGGCTGCAGCGCAGCCTCAGCGTCATCAGCGTCACCTACTGGATCAGAATCTCTGGGGATGGCTCCCAGGAATCTGTATTTTATTGAACAAGCTCCTAGGATGATTCTTGAGCCTCCTGGTTTGGGAAGCCCTGCCCCAGACCAAGTGAATCTCAGAGATGGGTCGCTGGGCTTTAGGGTTTTTCTAAAGCGCTGTGAGGGTGGAGAAAACCCGTTCTGGGAGCTAATGTCGGACCTAA
>PVKZ01008065.1:0-18502 GCA_004027375.1 Macroglossus sobrinus | reverse complement strand
TCAACTCTGGGTCTGATATATGTCGGACTGCAGCCTGTCTGTCCCGTGGCGGGGTCACACGGAGCTCTGGGTTTCTATGGGTTTCATTTCCTTTCTGTGTGAGGGGAAGTGGGGGTAGCTACCTGGTCCTTTCCAACCTTCTGGATTCTTTCTCCTCCCCCACCCCCTCCACAACTTTGCTCTGTCTATCTCTCCTGTCCTATCTTTATTCTCTCCCTTCTCCTAGACTTCCTCCCCGCTGCCGGGAGACACGCCCATCACCTGCCCTTGAGAAAACCTGGCTCTGAGAGGGCCACCTGTCTCGGCTCCTGCCCTGTAAGTCTCTTTTGCTTTTCCTGGATTCCTCCCCTCACAGCCCAGACCAGGCAGCATCATCAGTCTCTCCAGGATTTCTTCCTGTGCAGGGGGGGCCTTGAGAAAGTTGAAGGACGCTGATCTTTACCTGGAGCCCCCCACCGCCCTCTTTTCCCAACTCCTCAGCCCTTTCTGTCACTGTCCCACCCTCTCTGCCCCCAAACCCCTCGCCCCTTGCTCCAGGCCGGCCCCTCAGCACTCCAAGCCCAGGTCACAGATAGATTTCTAGTAGAGGTCTGACTCTGGGCCTCGGTTTCTCCTCCGCGCTCATTCCCTCAGATCCTGCGCTCTGAGAGCTGCCTCTGACACCCCAGTAACGTTCCTCTCCTCCATGTCACCCGGGTCCCCAGCCGTCAGACCCTCCACCTTCCTCTGCCCTCCCTGACACTTCTAACCCCGCTCTCCCCTCCCACACACCCTGGCGTTCTCTTCTCCCTGATGCCTTTCTAACTCATCATCTCTCTTCAACGACTGTTATGGCGCAGGTGAGAACAGGGACCCACAGAGCCGAATCAGAGAGAATTAAGAGCCTTTATTAACCGGCTGGTGACTGACTCTCTACCATGCAGGGTTAGAGGAGATCAGCCCCAAGGTTTTAGAGTGAGGCCGTTATAAAGCCTAGAACAAGCAAGCAGATCACAGAAGCATAAGTTGGCCATTAGCACAATACATCACCTAGTACCACACCCTGGATAACAAGTAAGTGGATTTCAGAAGCAGACATTGGCCATCTTCATATCTTACACACCTCCTAAACCACACCCAAGCAAGTAGGACAAATTCTGATATCTAAAGATATTTCTTCCCTGTACCTAATTTAGCTAGTTGGCTCACTTAACAATTTTCCACCCTTAACAGAAACCTCCTTTTATTCCTCTTTTCCCCTAATCATAAATGCATTCTGCGTCTCGGCACCCGTCTCTCTGTTCTTGCTCCACATTACTGCAACGTGGGATCCCCTTCTAGGGTTCCTATGAAGACTAGCTAAGAGAGAGCGTAGGTCCCATACTGAGCACAGCGGCTGGCAACCGCGAGTCCTCAATCTCTTTAGAGTAATTCTTCTGAAGGAAACAAGGCAGTTTTCACTGACAATGTGAGAATTCCTCCAGCCAGTAGGTGTTCTGCACTCGATTACTCTCAGCCCCCTGGAAATTTAAAAGGAAAAATCTAGATCCGTAGATATATATAATTAAACAACGGTCATTACCACTTTTTTCTTCCTTTCCTTTCATCATGCCATGTCTTTTAGCTCTATATAGCAAGAAAAGGATGCAAAAGAAATTCAAAGCCTATGTGAAGGCTTCTGCTAAGGAATGAAACCAAAGCATCTCTCTCTCATTCATTCATTCACTCATTCATTCAATAATATTAACAAGGGACACTTCTGGAGTATTTCTTCTGTGCCAAACTCTATGCTGAGAACGTTAGATGATTATCTCATCCAATCTATATACTTACCCACTGATATTATTACTATTTGAGATAGTAAGAATATGGGATACCCCCTAATATTATTACTATTTGAGATAGTAATAATATGGGATACCCACTAATATTATTACTATTTCATAAGCAATAAAGTTTAAAGAAATGTTTATTGTGCCAGGCCCTATGCTAAATGGGGAAGAACAGGAAAAAATATATATTGTCTTGACATTGAGGATGTAGGATCATGGAGGCAGAGATGGATGTATAAACAGAAACACTAACTGTAAGGTTCGCGCCGCGGAAGGAAAGAGCAAAATCAAGAGAATTAGAAAATATAGCAGGCTTTATTAGGGCCAGCGGGCGGGTTCACGGGCTCGGGGAAGAAGGAGCCGGAGAAGCCGCACGTGGTGAGGCTAGCGGAGGGTTTTTATAAGGGTAGTGGCGGGCCGGCCGTTATGGGTGGAGTTGGGTAGAGTTGAAAAACAGGCTATGGCTGAGCTGACGTGGCTGTTCCTTTTTGTCAGAGTGGTGAGTTTGGGGACTTTCTAGAGTCGCCACCTGAGGCCTGGGAACTACCGGACACTAACATGTCACGGGAACCACCACGAGGAGCCGTCAGGGTCCAGCTGGGTGCAGAGGAGGAAACGGTCTTTTCTCCTTAGAGTTGTTATCCAGCTGGCTGTAAGTTCTGGGACTTTCTCATCAGTTGGAAAAAAGTAGACCTAGGATTAGCATCTCAACACACCCTTTCTTTTGTAACCGAAGTTCTCAGCCAACACACTCTTTCCCATTATTTCTGCTTGTCTGTTCCTTTTTTTTTTTTTTTTAACTGAAGTTCTGCTCACGCCAACCTTAGAAAGAAGAGCCCAGTATTTTCCATCACAGGGAGTGCCGTAAAAATTATACTCTCTTAACAGGATGTCCAACTTGGGAAAACACCATGACCAACTTCTGAGGGAGAAACAGGGAGGTTACAAGGTAAGAACCCGAAGGTCAAGGTTAGAAATGAGAGTAAAAGGGGTCTGCTGTGCTCCTGGGGGGAAAAAGAAAAGGGAAATGAGGCAGAAAGAAGCCAGAGTTACTGAGAGCGAAAGTCACAGAAACAGATGGCCCATGCTCATGGCCGAAGGAAAGTTCTAGAATGAGGATGCCTAGTGGCCAGTTGCAAGTTGTAAACCCTTTCTTCACACCCGCAACACACACACTCACACACACAGACACACTCACACACACTCACACACGCACACGCTCACATTCACACTACACCTACACACACACATACTGTCACACACACAAGCACACACACACGTTTTAGAGAAGTCTCCACACTCAGTAATATCTTGATGCCTTTTGGTAGGACACAAAGGCTGAGCCTCGTGTCTGACGGGGAAATGCTCTGTGGGCCTAAGTGCAGTAAGAGAATATAAAAGTACCAAACGTTTGCCAGTTTTACACAAACACATGACCGTGTGAACACTTTTCTGGGTCTCCCACAAGTGAGTGGCCCTGGTATTTCAGCTTTCCCGCTTTCTTATAGATCTTTCTCGGGGCAAATGTGACTGCAGGGAGGCCAGACCCTACCTGAAAATCCTGAGAGACCGTGGAAGGGCTCTGGGCTTCACAGGCCATGCATTTGGGGGCGGGGGGAGGTTGAGGCAAGCAGGCCTAGATCTTAGGAGCTGGCCAGATAGACCGACTGCTGGGTTATGATCGCTTTCCTAATCTCGAGAACAAAGTCTGATCTCAGAGAGAGAGAGAGACGGGTGGATCTGGGAATGGAAAGGAGGATGACCACACAGCTGCAGGGTGATAGGAGCCCACTCTTTAAAAGCTCTTCAAGCCTTATTAGAAAATTGCGATGGAGAGCTCCCCTGCCCGCCCCGCCTTCCCAGGGCACACAGTCAGATCTTTCCTCCACCCTGATTACTCTCCTTCTGGAGCTCCGAACGGAGCTAATCAGAGGGCTCACGCAGTACAAACCACTTCAAGTGCAATTTAGCATGCAGCGTGATGAAGGGAGCCATCGGGTGTGTGATTAGAAGGCGGCATTCCGAAGTAATGAAGGCGTGAAGGGACAGGGCCCTCTGCTGAGGGCTGCACGGGTGCATAGGGGCAATCAGAAGAAGTGGGGGTGCAGCTCGGCGCCGCGCTCAGCTGCTCCCACCTCTGTGCACCGACAGCAGAGGAAGCCAACCTCGCCGCGTCCCCACGCGCCCAGCGGCCCCTCTCAGTCCTCACAGCAGCCCCGGGAGGGAGGCCGGCCGGTTTCCTGTGGCCACTGCAGCAAACTGCCACTCCAATGATGGCTTAAACAGCAATGTTTATTTTCTTATAGCTTTATAGGTCGGAAACCCAAAATGGGTCTCCCTGGGCTGAAATCAAGGGGTCAGCAGGGCTACATCCCTTTCTGGGTGTGCCGGGGGGGAGAAATGAGTCCCATGCCTTTCCAGGAGCTGTGTCCATTCTTGTCTCATGGCCCCCTCGAGTCTTCAAAGCCATCAATGCCAGTCAAGTCAATGTCACATTGCATCACTGTGATACTGACTCTCTTGCCTGTCTCTTCCCATTATTACATTGGGCCCACCTGGATAATCCAAGATAATTCCTTTCCTTTCCTTCCTTCCTTCCTTCCTTCCTTCCTTCCTTCCTTCCTTCCTTCCTTCCTTCCTTCCTTCCTTCCTTCCTTTCTTCTTCCTTCTCTCTCTCTCTCTCTCTCTCTCTCTCTCTCTCTCTCTCTCTCTTTCTTTCGATTATTTCTTTAAGTCATCTTGTTAACAACCTTACCTCCCTCTTGCCATGTAAAGTAACCCATTCACACATTCCAGGGATTAGGGAATGAGGATGTGGGCATCTTGGTGGCCATTATTCTGTTTCCCTCTGGTAGATGATATTATTATCTCCTATTTTCCAAATGAGGAGAATGAGGAGGGACAGAGAGGTCATGTGACTTGCCCACCTTCCCACAGTGGTAAGCAGTGGAGTTGGGGTTCACCCGAGCCGTGTATGCCAGACCCTGTATTCTCAGCCTTTAACTGGGCCCCTTCCATGTGTTCCTTGTTCTTTCATTCGACACTTAAGGGAAGGCCTGTGTTGATGGAAGTGGAAAGATTGGGGGTCAGGCAAAGGTCGTGGAAGGGAGACAGACAAAATGCGACAGCGGGGGCCAGGGGCAGCATTGCCAGTGCTGTGGACGTGCAGGGTGGGAGAGGCGGGCTGTGTGCACTAAACAGAGCCAAATGGGTGACTCTCTCCCTGTATGAGGTCACAAGAGACCTGGGTTCAAATCCCAAGTCTGCCCCTTATATCTATACCTTCCCCCAGTTGCTTGGTCTCTGGGTTTCCTCATCTGCAAAATAACAATGACAGAACTCACCTTGTAGGTTTGTTGTGTCAACTAAAACAGCATCGATGATGCTCCCAGCTGTGCCCGGGGCACAGCTCGAGCTCCCACCAATGTTGCTGTTACTTCTTTCTCCTGGCCCCTCTCCCCAAGGAAAGTTAACTTCTCACATGCAAATATTAACAGAGGAAAGGATAGCTGAGGTTTCTGGATTCTCAGGAAGCAGATCCAGGAAGCTGAAAAGGAGCAGGCGGGAGGACCAGGGGTTCTGCTTCCATCCGTCCTGGATAGTCCACGCTAGATTTAATTAGGGAGAAATAGCCCTGTGGCTAAAGTAGATTTTAAAAACAGTAACATCTCTTTTCCTTCCTTCCTTTCTTCCTTCCTTCCTTCTTTTCCTTTCTTGTTTTTTTTTTTTTTTTTTTTTTTTAGAAAAAATTGGAAGAGAGGGAGAGGAGAAGTAAAATGCCCATTAGAGTTAGAATACTCTGGTTGCAAGCAACAGACTTTGACTCTGACTAACTTACGTGAAAGCTGGAGTTTGGTAGAAGGACATGGGGTGACACAGAATCAAGACAAAGCTGAGCATCTGGGTCTCAGGAAGATGGGAACAGGGTTGTTCTGGGGATTTTGACAGAGGAAGGCCTGGAGGGTCTGTTCTATTGTGGCTCTTAGTATTTAAAAAAAAAAAGAAGAAGAAGAAAAAAGAAAAGCTTCGTGCTTCTCAGGGCTCGGGGAGAAGAAACACTTTATGTCTTTATGGGGCCAACCAAATTTGGTCAAGATGGGACCCTGAGTGTAGTGACCTCTTGCAGTGTCAGCATCAGGACCAGCATGAAACAGAAGAGCGATCTGGTTCGAGCCCACATGTTCCCACTGAGACACAGGTGTGAGGGGCGTGGCCACTGGCTCAAGGTCACAGGGCAGCTTTGAAGCAGGATCACTGCTAGCTCTTTCCACTAAGTGACTGAGGCCTTTGGAGTGCCGATGCCTCATCGGGAGGGGAAACTCTTCTTAGGGGTCAGGCACAGCATCACCCCATCCATCCAGGGCGAGGATGCGCATGGTACCCCCTGGAGATGTGTGATGGATATGAGGCTGGAACCCAGCGCCCTGGCAGGGAGCCTCAGGAGATGGGGAGCGTTTGCTGACTGCTCTTGGATTGTGCCCCCGGAGTCCTCTGCCACGCCTGAGAGTCGCAAGGCAGACACCACCTCCTGAGAGTCAGTGCCCCTGAGCGCTTAAAACAGGAAAAAAGGAGAAAGAAAAGAGGAACTCCTCCAATCTCTGATCTTTCAGAACAAGGCAAAGTCCTCATTTTGAGAGAATCAAATCCCAAATCTGTCTCACTCAGAGACCAAAGGAAGAGTCAAAGTTCAATAGATATATATTTTTTTTTCTCCGACTGTTAGATCTCATTTGAAAGGAAAAAGAATGTCTTCCTTTCAATAGAGAGCGACAGAAACTAGAGTCCCTTCAGCATGGAGAACGCAGAAGTGTGGTTTGTCTCAAGCTCAGCCGTCCAGAACTGGAGGGAGGCTGGGTCGTTTCAGGATGTGGGTGCAGAACTAGTGAGGGCTTGAGTTTCCAGGAGAATTGGGGTCTCCTGCTATTCAGTGACTTCCGATTCACACCCCTTGGTTTCAAGGAGGGCAAAACGAGGGACACAACTCAAATCGAAGCTGGTCCTGTGGCAAGGCTGCCAGCCCCACCTCCGAGCTCTGGGCCTCATTATCTTGCTCCAAAGTAGCTGGAGTCTAAACCCAAGCACTTCATTGTACCTTTATCACAGTTCTAGGCTGGCTTTGCATTCCAAGCTTTTCCTCGTGAATAGGCCACTTGAGTGAAAAACAAAACAAAATGAAATAACCCAAGACCAGCCGAAATGAAGCAAAACCAATAACGTAGTTCACCGGGAGTAAAATATCCTGGGGTTTATTTTTAAACCCAGACGCACACTGCTTCTGCATCATGCACACCTCATTTTTATCCCCCTCTGAGACGTTTAGCCATCATTCGGTGGGAGGTTTTCAGAGTGATGCTCAAACATCATCTTATCCGAAAGGCCGGCCCCATCCTATCCCCAAGAAAATGGAACCTAGCACCTGACATATATTAGGTTTTCAATACATACTTGTTGAATGAATGAATGACAAATTCTTTTGCTAGAATGTGCTCCCAAATCCACCCAGAGCCAGTCATGCTGATGCCCAAGGAGCGAGTGGGTCATTCCACAATGTTCCTTGACCACCCCCTGAGACGGGTCCAGTGGGCACAGCGTGGGAAGGGATGAAAGAAAGAGGACCCGGGTCGCCACCCTGGAGGACCCGACTGTGTAGTTTGGGAGGAAAAAAGTGTACGTGGAATGCCCACAGCCACCAGGTGACCACAGGGTGCCACTAGGCAGGACAGCCAGCAGAGAGGGGACCTCGGCCTCTGAGGACATGGAATACTGCTTGTATCTTGCCCGAGGCACACCCTCTCCTCCCTCTCATTATGTGAAAGGACAAATGACAAACCAGGTTGAGCTGGGGTTTTCAGCGGCTTGTAGCTCACGGCTATGTTATCTCACCGCGGGAGAAACTCAGACCCAGAGGGACAGCCATGAGTTCTGGTCTCAAAGCTGGCTAATGGCAGTCTGAGACGAGACTGACTAATGGCAGGCCACATCCCCTCATACCACAGGTTCTAGAATCTTCTGTCATTGCCCCGCCCCCACCAGCCAGAGCCTCTGTCGTCAGGTGTGTCTGAGGAAGCTCTTCTGCCTTGAATCCAGCTGACAATATTCCATCTGATTTAGCAGTTGCTACATCTCCGGAGCCTCCCGATGTTTCCTGATGAGTTTTTTCATAAACGCTCGCTGGCTGTCGAGAGGGATGCCAGGGGCTGCAGAGACCTCTGAAAGCAGGGTTCTGCTGAGCCACGGTGGGGGCTGTGGCAGTGTCTGTTTATAGCATCTGAAGTCTGCTTTTGGTTAATTACCTCCATGTGATTGTCAGATCAATGTCTCCTGGGCTAAAAGGGCTGTTGTTTTTCGCTTAAAGTAAGAAAAACAAAACTCTTTGCAGATGCCCAGAGACTGACCTTGGAAAGAGTCTGCCTCCTAAAAGTTAGTGACCCACGGTGGTGAGGCCAGATGGCGCCAGCAGGGTGCTGAGCAAGTAAGTGTGCCTCTGGTCGAGGTAGAGAAGGACCTGGAAGAAAACATGTTGGTTTTCCTGCTTTCCTCACATGCATGCACATCCCTACACACGTGCGCGCACACACACACACACACACACACACACACACACACACACATGGGTATGCAAATTTGCTCAGAAGCAGGCAGCCATGGGCTTCTGATATGGCTCCCTCTGTCAAGCTGCAAAATTCAGGAGGAAGATAGTTTGGGAAAAGCTGGGTCCAGATAGAAGCCACTTTCATCGTGGATACCGGAGCCGTTGCTCGATGCCCAAGGGTCAGCCCCATAGCTCAAATTCACGGGCAGACACTCCTCTCTCACAAGGACCCCTCAAGAACACAAGACCCCTCAAGGAGACGCTGCCGCCAAAGGCGCCACCTGCCACGTGGCTGCCACTCAGCCAGACAGGGCAACACTCACCTGTGGGCGGAGGCACCTTCCCTTGATGCCCAAGGAGGGAGTAAGGTCCTCAGGGAGGTGTTCTGTAGGCAGGTCTGGAGGATTGTGTACCTGTGGGGGCCTGTTTCCCTGAATGGATCTGTGCGGTGAGCAGTGAGCGGTGAGTGTACAGGGTGGGCAAAGTGTGAATCGTCTTGCACAAGTGGGATTGTGTGCATATATGCATGCACAAGTGTGTGTGTGTGTGTATACACATGCACACATGCACGTTTGCACACAGGCATCTCTATGGGTTTGTGTGTCTCTGAATCTGGGCAGTGCCTTGGGCTTTGAGGGAGAGCACTGGACCAGGAGTCTGGGGTTAGGGTAATAGATACATAATGTGAGCAGATATGTAACTTCAAATTTGCTAGGAGCTACATTAGAAAAAATAAAATTAATTTCAAAAATATATTTTATTTAACCCAATGTACCCAAAATTGTCGTTTTAGTATACAACCAATATAAAAACACATAAATGGGATTTCTTTTTTCTGTTAAGAAGTCTTCAAAATCTAGTGTGTATTTTATACTTGATTACATGTAAACTAGCCACATATCAAGTGCTCAATAGTTGCGTGTGGCTTGTGGCTACCGTACTGGACAGTGTGAGTCCAGAGACTTGAATTTGAGTCCCTACGTGATTTCTTTTCAGCTTTGTGGCCCCGAGAAAATTACTTATCTGTTCTGAGCCTCAGTGTCACCATCTACATAAGCTAATTAATAATAGCCCATCGCTCAGCGAGAGTCCTGTGGGTTGCAGGGTATCTAAGGTGCTGCTGGACCAGCTTGTACGGTGGCGGGATGGAGCTGGCTCACACTGGATCACAAGAGCTCAGTGTGAGATATTCAGAAATTTTGTAAACCGGTGTTGAAACATTAGCCTCTTGAAGTCAGCCTTGGCGGGAGAACATTTACACCATGGAAATGGGCAGATGCTTACAGCCAGCCCCTACCACTCCAGAGGGTTGATTGTTAAACAGTTACCCATATACTACTGAACGCAGGTGCATTTGTACATGATTGCGGGTCGATTGTGGACCAGAGGCTGTTTTTCTCTCGCCGAGGCCTCGCCATCTCCCTTTGGGCGCCCTTGTCTGGTGGCAGCTCCTTCCAAATTACTCTTTCCCACTTCGAGAGGCATCGCTGAGTAGTGGTTAAGTCAGCAGAGTACGAAGCAGAGCCTGGTGCCACCATTTACTAGCTGTAACCGTGGACAGGCTAGCTAACCTCTCTGTGCCATAGTTTTCTCATCTGTAAAAATGATAAGCTGAGAGATAGTGTTACTCTTATTGAGGGGTGAATGTCTTCTATGGAGAGTGATAGGACAATGCCTGGCACATAGTCAGTGCTCGACACGTGTTGCCTGCTCTGGGACGATTATGGTGACTGCCTGCAGCTCCGCCTGGCCTGCAGGCGCTGACCGTCCATCACTGTCAAACATTCCTGCGGGACCAGTGCTTGTGGCAGGCGGGGCGTCAGAGGAAGAGCAGGGGAGGTGATGAAGTAAGTAACTCCACAGTCACGCTGGACCTGGGGTTGTCTTTCCTCCTTTCCTCTTTCCATCCTTTCTCTTTCTCATCCAGCCCCAAGAATTAACTGCCTCGCATGTGCATACTCAGTGGAGAGGGGACAGGTACAGAACACTGAGAAGAGTTGACCCCGCCACTGCCATCAAGGCGCTTACAGAAGCTCTTTGGGGTCGTCAATAATTTTTCAGGGTGTCAAAGGGTCCTGAGACCAAAAACTTTAGTCTAGGCTGTGGACTAGAAGACCACTAAAATATGGGGGCCAGCTCTATCGCATATCATTGTGTTTCTAATCACTTGACTTATTCTGGCCTCAGCTTCTTCCTCTGTAATATGGGAGTGATAACGTGGATGGCTACCCGGCCAGCCCCAGGGGGCTACGAACGTGCTTTTGAAGATTCTAAAGGCCCAGCTACCTCAGGATCACTGCGTGTGTGTGTGTGTCGGGGTGGGGTGGGGTGGGGTGCTGGGCCCTGGGGGACCCTGTTCTAAAGCTGACGTTCTACTGTGTGGGGTACCTGACTGGACCCCTCCCCGAGGTGAAGGAAAGCCCAGGGTGCCCCACACGCGACCCCACGCCCTGTCGTGTGTTTCTGGAGCATCAGGAACTCTCTGGGGGTAATTTCTGAGTCAATGCATGAAAAGTAAAACCAGCACATCTGAGAGACGGTGGAAATATTTCTAGAAAAAAGCAGGCAGTGAAGGGATTTGGGGCTTGGAATGTCCAGATCTCTGCCACCCTTCTTTGACTGGAGTTGACAGCCTCAAGAGTGTCGCCTCCTGGGACCCGTTGGGAGACGGAGGGCTATAGCACACCTGGGACAAGCCTGCTCACCTGCCCCAACCTGCTCTTGGCCTTTCTTCTGTCAACCCTGCCCTCCTCCAAGCAATAGTGCTTTTTTTTCCTAACCCAAGGATGGGATCTTGATTGTTCCTACCCATAGGAGCTCACAGATCATCTCCCTCCAGAACCCCTATCTCCTAGCTTCTTCTCCTGGGGATCCCAGTCCTAACCTGGGCCACCAATTAGGTGGGATGAGGTGATCACATGAGAGCTGAGGATCTTTTCCCAAAGAAAAACCTCAAAGTTTCCTGGGATGTTTTTGCACTTTTGAAGTGGAAGAAAATGCTCAAATTAGAGCTGGTCACAATGCTGAGAAATACTCCACGCCAAATTCAGAAGCCAGCGGGGTTGAGGGGACGGACTCTCCTTAGCAACGCTCTGGCCAATTAACAGCCTTAAGGGACACAATTAACATCTGAGCAGAGGTCTCCCGGTGACATCCTGTCTGTTTTCCTGTCTAGTTCAGTACCATTTCTGACAACAACTTTCAAAATGGAAACGATTTTTTAAAAATGTAAATCTCTTCATTATAAAAGAAAAGCTTCATTTTAGAAAATGTTTAAAATAGGGAAAAGCAAAAAGAAATCACTCATAATCCCTCCCACCCTAACAGAACCCCTGCCATCCTATTGGTGCTTTTCCTCTCGGTCTCTGTTCCTATAAATGCATTGGACGCTAACGTTGCGATGCTTGACCTGGCCTGGTTCCCCGCAAAGCAGAGTCTGAGACAAAGGTTTCTGTGCAAGTGTTTTATTGAAGAACGTGATTCCAAGGAGCAGGAATGAGGGACGGGAGAGCGAAGTGGACAAGAATGCATTATGGAATTGGCCGCAGCCAAGAGTGACTGACTGGGTGCTGGGTCCAAACCCACCCGAGGAGCCGTAGGAAGACCTCCCATGGGTGGGGGCGGAAAGAGAGGAGCACGTTTCCATGGGCTCCCAGCCCCCACTGGAGTCCCGTGGGAACGCCCCCATGCTCTGGACTGCCCTTGCGCAGGTGCTGAGGGGGGCACCTCTAACTCCCCGGCAATGCCATTAACAGAGACCCCAGGGTGAGAGGCAAGAAGCATGGGGCACGTGATGTCACGTTGCACCTGTGAGCAGGTGGCTGGCGTTGACCCAGAGCTGGTCGCCCTGGCGTTGGCTGGGCTGAGAGCCCAGCATGGCCACGTGGTGGCTTTCAGTGCCGTCTTTGTGAAGCACGTGTAATTTCATCCTTGCTTTCCCCACTGCAAATTACGTATTTTTCATATTGGTCAATAGTTCCCATGGTTTTTAATGGCTGTTGTTTAATTTTCAAGTGGATGGGAAGAAAGCACATTTCAAGTATAACTGATTTCCAGACATTATATTATTTGCAAAACAGTGACAAACCAGCCCACCGAGGTGACCCATGAAGGTCATCTTATACCTTTGTGGCTTGAAGCGGGGTGCCATTCCTCACGTCTATTTCAAATATGTTTGGAAAACATTGATGATTAGAAGTCAGGAGGGAAATAATCCTACTGATTTCAGGGTTTCAAATAAAAATCTATTCCTTTCCTTCCTCTCCAGTAGCAATACTTTTAGGATGGCTGGAGAGCTTTGCATAAAGATGGCCTAGGACTCCTCCAGTTGTCTCTTTGCCCTCATCCAGTCAACAAATATTTACTGAGCACCTGCTCTATGTCAGGTGTGCCACCAGGCACTGGGGACTCAGAGATAAAGGACCATCCCTGTTCTCAGGACATCCAGGTGATGCAGGCATGTCAACAGTCAAATGTCATCGTGACAATGCTACGATGGCCAGCACGGGACACAGGTGGGAGAGAGCAGGTCTGACGTTCATTCATTCACTGATCATATTCGTTACTTATTGTTGGGTAACAAACTACCCAACACTTAACTACCTAAAACAACAATAAATATTATCACACAGTTCTTGTGAGTCAGGAAATTAGAAGTGGCCGAGCTAGGCGGTTTTGGCTCAGGGTCTCTCACGATGTGAGTCAGAGCTGCGGTCACCTGATCTCTTGAGTGGGGGACTCAGAAACTGCTTCCCAAATGGCTCCCTCACATGGCTATTAGCGAGAGGTTTTAGTTTCTCACCACGTGAGCCCAAATCGCTCGAGTGTCTGTGACTTGGCAGCCGGCTGCCCCAGAGCAAGTGATTCTAGAAAAGGAGGTTGACGTTTATGACCTAGACTCAGAAGACACACACGACCATTTCCACCACATTATACTGGTCCCGCAGGACAACGCTACTCAACCTAGGACTGCCGGAGGTGTCACTATCAGGAAGCGAGGGTCCTCGAGGGCCATCTTGGAGGCCAGCTACCACTCTTGTTCGTTGATTCATTTGATGGCCATTTATTGAGCACCTGTCAGGAGTTGGCACTGTGCTCAAGACAGGAGATGCCAACCTGTCTGTGAATAAATTGAGTTCAAGGACTAAGTCTTGGTTCAGTTTGGTGACTTCAGTGTCTAAAACACAGAAAGCCTCAGTACTTATCTGTTAAAAGGAAGAAAAATATAGTGGTTAGGAGCTGGACTTCAAGTCTGGACTCCTGCCCTTCACCTTGATGATTTTCCCATAAACCTCGTTTAACCAGATTTGTTTCAGTTTCACGACAATTGATAGACTCACTGGTTTTTCCACGAATCTCTTTTTACAGTTCAGATTCCAACCCGGGGTTCCCACACTGCATTTAACTGTCATGTCTCCTTAGCCTCCTTTAAATCTGGGACAGTTTCTCAATCTTGCCGTGTCTTTTATGACCTTGGCACATCTGAAGATTGCTGGTCAGGCGATCCCTCACTTTGGGACTGTCTGAGCTTTTTCTCACCATTCGTTAGAGAGAATGCATTATGGATGAGAACGCCAGTAGAGGTATTGTGAGTCTGTCAGGGTACGTGATATCAGCATGTCTTGTTTCCAGCGCTGGTGACTTTGAGCACTTCATTAAGGTAGTAGATGTCTGCTTAGTTTCTATTGTTCCCTGCGTAATTAATAATTATCTTGGGGGAGATCATTTGAGACTATGCAAATATTCTGTTTCTCATTCTTCCGCACAGATTTTAGCATTCGTCGACGATGCTTTCAGGCAATTATGATTGTGTTGTTTGCCTATTGCTGGTTTCCTATTTCAATGATTTCTTCTGCATTTATTAATTGGAATTCTACTGCAAAGAACTGTCTCTTCTCATTTATTTACTCAAGTATTTATTTCAATCAGGATGGACTTGTGGATTTTTGTCCTGTGGGTTATAATTCATGACTATGATCACTTGTTGCTCAAATTATCTTAGATTTGGCATTGGGAATTCTCTCAAATTGGCTCCTGTGTTTGTTTGTTTTTTAAATTTTATTATAAAAGTAATATATGCCAGGGTAGGGGATACATGAGACCTTTCTACTATTTTTTCAACTTCTTATAAATCTATAATTCTTTCAAAAAAAGAGAAGAGGGAGTACTATATGCTTCTTGTAAACAATGTCAGGAAATACAGAAAAATATAAACATCATCTCATCTTTTAGACTTATTCGGTCTATATTCTGATACGTTTCTCTCCAGACTTTTTCCTTATCATTTTAAATGGTATCATAACACAACTGCGGCAACTCTGAGCAATGACATTTAGTTTTGTAATGGGGAGAGTGCATGCCAGAGAGACAGGGATGACTAACACAGCAACACCACCAGCCCTGACGTCCACAGGTCTGCCACATACCCCGAGCACTCCTGGTACTTGGCCTCATCCAATTCTTCTGCCAGCCCTGTGAGGTACGGTGCTGTGGGCAGTTCTGAACTGATGAAACAGGGTATTGCAGAGGGTCCTGATCTACTGAGTCAGAGAGAAAGAAGTATCAGGATTAGGTAGCAGAAACAGAAGGGTTAAAGCTCATAAACTCAGAGGAATGTACACAGGTCAGGCTGATTTTGCAGAAGGAGAGAGTGGGAGTGGGAAGAGAGGAAGAGAGATTATTAGAGGAAGAGAAAATAGGAGAAAAACAGAAAATATCTAAGTTTTATATTCATGCAATCAGGAAACAGGCAGTCATTAACTCAGTGGGTGTTTAACCATACAGACCTAAGATTTTGGTCAAGGATGGACTTCCCGCCTCCACTCTGGGTTGCCCTGACAACCTCCTCCTTCCTGTATTGACATGATTGTGAGAAAGAAGGCAAAACAGGCAAATGAAGAAAACAATCATTAGAGATGGAACCAGCTGTGGGCTGGCTCGCTTCATCCTGGGGAAGGGGGTCTGGGGAGGAGCCCCGAGGGGCAGAGGGCTCTGGTTCTGGTGCTGCAGACAGAGGCACAAGGACTAGAGGGTGATGGCGTGTCTTATACAGCAACGGTCTTGAGAGTGAGTGCTAGAGACATCAGGAATTTTAGCGAAGCCATTCAGTGTCAATTAAATCTCAGTTGTTGCATATTCTCACTGCGTCCCTGACTGTTTTCCAATTTGTCAAGGATGCTTAGAAGGAAAGCCCAGAACCCCAGGCCCAGCCACTCACTCTTCCAACAGGGCTCAGAGTCACCACATCAGCCCGGGGCTTAGACCCCTCTCTCCTCGTTCATCACAAAAGTGGGTTAAGATCATCAGTGGAGGGAGTGAGAATGGAAGAAGGAGTCAGCAGTAGTGACTACTGTCTTCTCTTTCCAGGTAGGGAAGCTAAGACTGAGACATTAACTTGTCTAAAGTCACGAAGCTAAGAAAGTGTCCAGGGTTCAACCCCAGGATGGATCGAGTCGAAGTGCTTGCTTGGTAATCACGTCATTCTGTGACGCAGAGCTGTGGGTCCCAAACTCTGGCTCGTGTCAGGGTCCTCTGCAGAGCTTGTGACACACATTGCTGGGCTCCGTCTCGCAGTTTCTGATTCGGTAGATCTGCGGTGTGGCTCAAGAATTCCCACTGCTAACAAGTTTCCAGGTGATAGTGATGCTGCTGGTCCGTGGGCCACACTCTGAGTAATGCTTACATAAAGCAAGCCGTGTGGCCTTGGACCTCGAGTGTAGTCTTCGTAAAACAAGGAGTAGGACTAGATTTTCGGTCTTAAATTGTGTTCTGAGGACCCTACTTGCTTTCAGAGGTGCCTCAGCCATGGGGCGGGGATAAGGTTGAAGGAGTCCAGGTCCCCCAAACTTATATC
This sequence comes from Macroglossus sobrinus, assembly GCA_004027375.1. Taxonomy (NCBI): domain Eukaryota; kingdom Metazoa; phylum Chordata; class Mammalia; order Chiroptera; family Pteropodidae; genus Macroglossus; species Macroglossus sobrinus. Next base: position 2,247 of record PVKZ01008065.1, on the reverse strand, counting down.
AAGCCAAGTGCTCCCCTATGGTTCTACGTGAGGTTTTATTGGGGAAGAACTTTCTGCTGTTGAACATAACACCAAGAGTGATAAACTACCAAACTAAAAGATGGTAAAATACTGTGCTCCCGTTATCCATGGCTGTGGCTTAAAACAACTATTTTCATATACGATTTTGTGGGACAGGAATCTGGGCAAGGCTCAGCTGGGTGGGTCTCTTCCTCGTGGTGCCCACTGGGTTACTCGGTGCTCCTTAGCTGGTGACCAGGACAGTCTGGAGGGTCCAGGATCGCTTCACTTGTTGTGGCGCAGGTGAGAACAGGGACCCACAGAGCCGAATCAGAGAGAATTAAGAGCCTTTATTAGCCGGCCGGCGACTGACTCTCTGCCACGAAGGGTTAGAGGAGATCAGTCCCCAGCTTCCAGAGGAGGCAGTTTATAAAGCCTCCAACTACGCCCTTGAATAAGCAAGCAAGCAGATGACAGAAAGCAGAAGTTAGCAGTTAAAGTCTTGCACAAAGACACATGTATTCATTCGGGGGACTCTCAGATCGAACAGGGCCTAGCAGACAGTTTCATTATCTGCACCTTGGAATGTTGTGTTCCTCCTTGAGACTGGTGCCTGGAGATATCACCTCCCTGTAGCTGGAGAATTTCCACTTTTACACACTCATGTCTGGAGCCTGCTGGGGATGGCTGGATGGCTACACTCAGTAGCAACAGTTGACTGGAACATCTCCAGGTGGCCTTAGGATTGTTGGATTTCATGGCAGCCCAGGGCCCAGAGCGATTGTTCCAAGAGACAGAAAGTAGAAAGCACTGGTCTCTAAAAGCCCAGGCCTAGGAACTGGCCCAGTGCCTCTCTGTCTGTCATCTTCTATTTGTCAACGCTGTCAGCAAAGCTCCCCATGCCTACCTACATTCAAGGGGAGGGGACAGATACTCAAGTCCTCAGTGAGCAGAATGGATTGTGACTCTCTCTGAACTCAGAGGCCTCTGCCACTCCTGCCCCTTATTTTGATGGTGAGAACCTGGTCCTCAAGGCAGATGCGGTAAAGGGATGAGGCTGCTGGGCGTGGGTGCATTTGGCACGTGGGAGAAGCCCTGGTATCCTTATGGAAAACCTCTGTAAAGAAAAACCCAGCCCCCCACTCCTTCACCCTTTGGACTCACACTGCAACTCTGAGCTCTATGAAACTCTGGTTTTCGATGAACGTTTATAAGTCTTCAGCTACTTAAAAAAGAAAAAAAACAGTTTCGCAGTCACTTATGTTTGGGAAGAGGCTTGGTGAGACAACGCTTACAAGTTCTGTGCTGCAAAGGTTCTCATAACTTGGCCTTGGATCTCTGTGCACAGCAGAAAGCTGGACGGGGCTGATCTGGGCTTATTGCGAGCATCCGGATGGTGCATCTTTATTCTGTTTTAAAAGTGGGTCATCCTGGTTGGTTTCCCCTCTTTTAGAGGGCCTCATTTACGGGAGAGAAGGGGTCTCCTTGGGTAGAGGGAAAGTGATGCTTTGCTTTGTTTTCTTCCATCAGGAGGCCCTGTAGGCCTAGGGGGGGGGGGCGGGGAGACTCCTCTGAGAGCTGTTGCTCCATCTCAGCCCTCCCCCAGCTTAACCCCTTCTGCCAGGAAGTTTGGACTGCTCTGTTAGACATTCTAGAGCAGAACCAATGAATTATTTACATCCTTTCTGCTGGCAAACGATGCTAATGAGATGCTAATGCTGACATTAGTGTAATTTCAATGCAATTCCTGGAGACTTGTTTCGGCTCAGGGCCTCTGCCCCAAACTGGCTGTGGGAGGAAGGGGCGGCAAAGGAGTCAGGGGACTGACGGCTTCCCAGCCAGCTCTTCATGGCTGTGGAGGCTGGAGGACTCCAGGGAGTGCTCTTCTGGGGCAGGCTACCCGTCTTCCTAGATCCGGCTTTGGGAACTTGAAGAATGAACATTCAGAAGGCTGTTTTCCAATCACATAAGCAGGATGGCCTTTAAATCACCTCCTCCAGGCTGCCTCTCCAGATTTATTCCTACTCACTGTGCCCTCTCCTTCCTTTCCAGGCTGAGAGCACATCCCTCCGCTGTGTTCTGCAGTGCCTGTGCGTACCACCAGCATAGAGCTCCTGAGAATTTTGCATTCAGTGTCTTCTCTTTATCTCCAGGACCAAAGAGAGTGCTTAGTACATACAGGGTGTTCAGATGCTATTTGATGAGCTGAATTGAATTGTTCATATGTGGTCGTTTCAATTCAGAAGG
>PVKZ01008064.1:0-18331 GCA_004027375.1 Macroglossus sobrinus | reverse complement strand
TAAACCATCCTATCCAGGGTGCACGTTATCAATCCTTAATTAGCATAGCCATTATAAAAGCTAGTTTTTCTCCATCTTAAAACAAACGCCCTGAGTTTTCTCCTCCCAGAAAATGTGTCAGTGAATATCTTCGCTGATGTTTTCCCTTGCCTGGCAAGTAAATAAACTTGGCATTATTATTACTATTATTCTTATTATTGTATTTAAGTAGGCTCTGATGGTCTTTTTTTTATAGCACATGATAGGTTCAATAAATATTTATTGAGTGTCATAAATACAAATAACTGTAGAGGTATTTGCAGAGAAAATAAACGGTTGAACTAAAGTTTAGTAGTCCTTCTTTACTTTTTCCTAATCCACTATCCTCTTTGTTTCAGCCAGTCTTTTCCATCATAGATCTTACAAGGCTTTATTTCTATGACATTCTTGGCAATACTCTTAACTTCTTGCCTGCCTGTCTTTTCATCACCTCCACCTGGATAAACCCACTTATCTTCTTCTCCATAGGGCACTGCTAGAGAAAGTCACACCAACTAGATATATGGAAATCATCATCAATTCATAAAGCCACACTTTGCCCTCAACTCTGTTGGACAACTCTGTTTCTCCAATCAATTCACTCACCTATTCTCACACTTCCATCCCCTCATCTCCAGCTTCACTAATTAAAGCTTCAGGTGGGAACTTCTCAACTTTTCTTGCCTTAGCTAGAAGTCTAGTACTTCTGCTCCCATCCATCCAATCCTCCTTCCCTTCTCCCAACACTTATCCTGTATCTGAGCTTTGGAGCCTATCCATTTGTCTTCTGAGCAAAACTGCCACACTGTTTACCTATCTCCTTCTTGCATATTTAATTATTTCCTCTCAAGTAAATATGTCTCAACAGTTAAATGTGTTCAATTGCACATCTTAAAAGAAGAATATACAAAATTCTTCCTTTGATCCCCTTACTTCTCTCCATTTGCCATTTCACAGCCAAATCTTTTGAGAAAATGGGAAAAGGACCGATGAGTGTAAAAACTCTCTCCATTTCTGCACCCTACTGCAAGTTAGCTTTGACCTCCATTTACCCTTAAAAAGGACTCTTGCCTGGGTCCCAGATGACTCCATGTTGCTCAACTCAACACACATTTTTTCAATTCTCCTCTTGACTTCTCAGGAATATTAGACATTGTTGACTGCTCCCTTTTTCTTGCAACACGCTCTTGGTTTCTTTGCCACACACCCTACTGCTTTGTTTCATACCTCTCTAGAGTTTTTCATAGATCTGCACAGTAAGTAGTCTTTGAAGGCCAGGCCATGGTTCTAATTACCATCTGTTTTCTAATGGTTACTAAACTCCAATCTCCATCTCAGATCTCTCCTGGGAGCTCCAGACTCCTATATCTAATTGCTTCATTTTTTTAAAGAAAGATTTATTTTTAGAGCAGTTTTGGGTCCCCCAAAAAAATTGAGATGGAGGTATAGAGATGCCCATCTATCCCCTGCCTCACACATGCCTAGCCTATCTCATTATCAACATCACTCACCAGGCTGGTACATTTGTTAGGAAGGATGAACCTGTATTGCCAAATGAACTCAAGGTCCATAGATTACATTACAGTTCACTCTTGGTGTTGTGCATTCTACGAGTTTGAAACCAAAGAATAATTACACATATTCATCATTATAATATTACATAAAATATTTTCAATGCCTCTTCACCCCTCCCACCACTTTTCTCTTGGCAACCTCAGATATTTTTATTATCTTCATAGTTTTGCCTTTACCAGTATGTCGTATAGTTTGAATTCTACATGAATGTAGCATTTTCAGATTGACTTTTTTCACTTACACATCAAGTTTCCTTCATGTCTTTTCATGGCTTGAGAACTTTTTTTTTTTTAGTGCTGATTAATATTCCATTTTCTGGAAGTACCACAGTTTATTTAATCATTCACCTACTAAAGTATATTTTGGGTGTTTCCAAGTTTTGGAAATTGGTATAAATACTCTTTTGCAGGTTTTTGTGTGAATATATGTTTTCAACTCCTTTGAATAAATACCAAGGAGTACAATTGCCATATCGTATGGTTAAGAGTAAGTTTAGTTTTGTAAGACACCACCAAACTGCCTTCCAAAGTGGTTATACTATTTTGCATTCCCATCAGGAACGTATGAGAGTTCCTGTTGCTCCACTTCCTCACCAACATTTGGTGTTGTCAATCCCAATATTCCTTGACTTCTTCATTGAGATGTCTCAAAAGGCATGTCAAACTCAAGGCTGTACTCATGGTCTTTCCACCCACTCTGTACCAAACAGATTTTCATTTACTATTTTATCTCTTGGATGATAACATGACCAACCAGACAGAAACTTAGAATTCTTTTTTCACACTCCCCTCCTTCATCCTTTATATATAACCCACCTCCAACTTTCTTGTTCATTTTGTCTTCTTAATGTCTTTTAGATTGATCCAATTCTCTTCAGCAACTTTTGTACCACTCCAGCCCAAGCTATTATCTTTCACCCAGACTATGGCAAAAGTCTCCTAACTGGTCTTCTCATGTCTACCCTATTCTCTTTATTGAAGTCAAAGAACATTTTCATGCCTTGAAAGTATCATAAAATCCCCATGTTTAAAATAGCTTTGTCTGTTTAAAATAAAGACCAAAATATTAACCTGGCCTACAGAGCCTGGGCCGTCTGGTCCCCACCTATGTCTCCAGTGTCATCTCCCATATCTCATACCAGCTCCTCCTTCTCTCTTCTCTGTCCAGATGAATGGTGTCCCCTTCCTCCACAGGATCTTTACATATGGGTGTGTTTTTTTTTTTTTCTGAGTAGAACATTCTTCTCTACCTATTCTTTGCCTGGCTTAGTCCTACTTATCTTTTTATCTCAACCAATATTATGTCATCAGCAAAACATTCCTTGATCTGACTTCAGGACAGGTTTTATACATCATAAAAACAGGTTTTCTTCCTTCAGAACTTATGTCAGTTTGTAAAACATACCCACTGATGTGATTATATGATTGATGCCTCTCCCCTCTCACTGAACAGTTCAATCTCTAAGAACAGAGGTGTTTTTATTTTACTAACCATTTTATCTCTAAGTAGTCTTAACATGGGACCCAGAAGACCGTAAGCCCTTAAGTCTTTGTCAAATTGTAATTGAATGTGGGTGAAAAAGAGAGAAGGACATGAAGCTGCTTGTTGTGCATTCTCTGAAGGAGTAGGCTGTGATGACTTTGCCAATGCATCTTTGTAACTTAAAAAATGACTGACTCCATGCCTTGCACTTAGTAGGGACTTAATGATTATTAGTAGGACTGAACAGAGTTGATTTAAATTGATGCAAAATATCTGCTTCACTCTGAAATACATCTTGTGCTATCATTTACTGAACACATAATTATGTTCATTTTATGCTGAGTCCTTTTCATGTGTTATCTCATTTAATCCTGAAGATGCCATGAGGTGGGTATTGTTTTTTTAATTCTTAAAAATGAAGGAGTTGTATCAGTCAAGGTCTTTATGGAAAAGAGATGGCACATTCAACTTAGGAAGATTTTGAGAGAACTGTATAAAGGGACTGTTGACAAGGCTGTGGGCAGGTAGAAAATAAGACACAAAAGAAGATCCAATACCCTAGGGTGAGTAGGGGCTGGGAGGACTTCATTGATACTGCTAGGCCTGAAGGTTATTAGAACCCACACACAAAGAGGGCAGGGTAGAGGGGGCTGCCAGTCAGGAGCTGAGACCTTGGTTTGAGGCATGTGGCCTGCCCATAGTGACCCTGAAGTGACATGAATAAAATGCTCCAAACCACTTCTCCCTCTCTCGGAGGCACTTTGCATTGGCCAGACCCAACTGGAAGCCAGAGAGCAAGGGAACTCTTGATGCAGTCCTGCAGGTCATCCTCCCACAGCACACAGAAGTTGGATAAGGATAGAGAATGGAGAGGGAGGTGCTAACTAAAGACACTCAGCATGAATCCCAAGAGCACAGCCCTCAGAACTAGAGCTCTGCTCTCCCAGGTCCAGGCTGCCACCTCCATAGCCCTCAGAGAGCACAAACTGGCTGTGCACATACCACCTTCTTGGAACAGAGATCAGAGAAGGTATGGTTCTTCCGCCAGCCAAGTACTGATGAGTAGATGTTCTGAAACTGGACAGTGATCCAGGGTATATGAGAAGTACAGAGAGGACATATCGGGTTGGGCACAGACCGAACAACTTCTCATTATCTATGCCTTGGAGGATCTAAAGTAAGAGAGGGAGGGAGAGTCTTTTCTGATTTTATCAGTCCACAGGCTGCAGGTTACATAAAATCTGGCCACTTTATAACAGATTGTCTGAGCATAGGCTATCTCACCTATTGTCTGTTTTACACTGAATTAAATCTGGTGGCTGTGGCTTTGATGATATGTCCTATACTTTAGACTTCCTCAGTGATTCAGTCTCTAAAGTGAGGATCAGAGAATATAGGAACATCCCAATACTTGCATAATTTTAATGACTTTCTGCAAAGGAAGAACAATGAGCTGCTGTTGTCTATAAGAAGCATTCTTTTTAATATCTTAACATTCTGCCCCCAACTTCAGCTTTTTAGACTATCAGGCATCTGCCAGCTGAAGGAAAAATCTAAAAGTCACTAACCCAGGGGCATCGATTCTAGCAAACTTGGCTCAGTGGTGACAGTCACTCCTCCAACTTTCTTAGTTAAATCCACGTCCTTGCTGGCCAGATTTTGCTGTTGTTGTTATGGTGCCATGGACTGTTTGAAATTTTCATTTATTTGTCTAGATTGCATAAGCTCGTAATTAATAGGTTTGTGTCCTACATATGCCCCTCGCACCCTCCATAGCTAATTATTGGATGCATTTTGTATATGAAAATATTGAAAAAATATGTATTCTCAGACGACATGAGAATGTCAGATTTGGTCATAGCTTCTACATTACTCCATATACAACTCAAAGTGGTTTAAGTTTAGACCAAACGTTGATATCTAGAATAAACTATTAGGAAAATAGCTCTCAAGAGGACTTTAGTGGGTTGATTGGTGGTCCCCTCCAAAAGATATGTACACCCAGACCATTGAATGTGGCCTTATTTGAGGAAAAAAGGGTCTTTGCAGATGTAAATAAGGATAGTCAAATGAGATCATCCAGGATTGCCCAGATGGGCCCTAAATCCAATGACAAGTGCCTCATAAGAGAAAAGCAGAGAGAGATTTGAGCCACACAGAGGAGAAAGTGATGTGAAGGAGGTGGCAGAGGCTGGAGTGAGCAGCCAACAAACCAAGGGAACACCTGGAGTCACCAGAAAGCTGGAAGGGGCAAGGAAGTCTGCTCCCCTAGAGCCTTCAAAAGAAGGTCAGCCTTGCTGACACCTTGATTTCAGATTATTTGGCCTCCGGAAATGTGAGAGAATAAATTTACATTGTTTTAAGTCACCCAGTTTGTGGCACCCTGTTATGATAGCTACGGGAAACTAATACACGTATGATTCACATCCTCTGATTGACTTCCTTCATTTTATGGATGAGAAAAAATAATAGCTTTAGCAAGTATGGAATGTTTCACATAGCTAACCACGTTCAGTCTTCATAGCAACTCTGGCAGGTAATGATGACTACTCAAGAGCAGGGAACTGATCTCTAAACACTCAGAAAGTCAAGATAACAGATAGCTCTCCCAGGCCAAGCTGGTTTGGGGAACCCTCCCTCCATTTTGGTCTATCTTGTAAATGCTTTATCAATATGCCACAAGGGGTACCAAACCAAAGTCTCAATGCTGCTAATGGTAATGAGAAAATAATCCAGTTGAGCAAGTAATCAAAGAACAATAGCAATTGTTTTTATTGTAAAAGCCCCCACCCCACCCAGTTTACAGTTTAATTTCACTTCATTTGGAAGGTTTTGCCTCTGAGGCAGGCTGAGGCTCTCATTCAGAGGCCAATTGATTAAATTAGGAGTGACACATTAGCTGGGGAGACTTAATTCATTCTGGGTTATTTGCAGCATTAATTATGATCCAGACACAGCCAGAGCCATTCTTTGGAGCATGTTCTTGCCTCAGCGGGCACTGGAGGTAATTGAATCCTGAGAGATGCTCCCAGTGCTGTATGAGGCCAGGAAAGTGGTGACCCAGCCTGCTTTGTTGCCAGGTTCTGCTCGAGACCCATTCTCCAGCTGCTATGGGAGAGTCACAGAAAGTGAGGCATCCCAACAAGAACTTCCTTTTTAAAGACAGCTTTATTGAGATATAATTAACAGACAATAAAGTGCAGACTTTGGCATGTTATTTTCAAGTGTTCTGGGATATCAAACTGGCATGTTTTCTCATAGAATCAACAGCCCCTTCTACCTAGGAGGTCCTGTGATCCTGCCTGCCCGCTAGCTGGCCACAGTTTATTGGTTCAGCATGCCTTTAACCAAAAATCAGTCAGCCTTGAGCTAACTCAAGTAAACTGAGCAGTGGCTGTAGTATGTTCTCCTGCCAAAGCAGTGTATAAGCTGAGCCAGTGCAACTCCTGTGCTCTCTGTGAAGGCTCTAGAAGTGGCAACTCCACAGAGACAGACAGACAGACATCAGATTGGTGGTTGCCTGGGCCACAGGTCAGAGGGAGAGGGTGTGACTGCTTAATGGGAACAAGGTTTCTTTCAGGGTGATGAAAATGTTTTGAAACTAGATAGAGGTGGGGGTTGCACAACAGTGTGATTGTAGTAAATGCCACTAAAATTGTGAACTTTAAAATGGTGAATTTTAGGTTCTGCAAATTTCCACTAAAGAACAAAAGGCAAAGAAGTGGGCACTGAGTGAATGTGAGGCTCTCAGAGCCCCTGGGGGAGATCCTGGGGCACACAGCTTTCTCATTAGGAATGGGATGGCAAAAGGACACCAGTGTCTCTAAGAAGTTTTGTGCAGTCGCTTCTGTAGGTAGGGCCAAGGGTAGAAGAGGAAGTCACAGAACTTCTCTCTCAGAGTAGTGGGGATGACAGGGTCTTAAAGCAAGAGAGGTCAGGTGTTGGTACTTAATTGCCAAAGGGGAGAGGCAATTGTAATTGTTTCCACAATTACTGTAAGAACCAGCAAGGGCAGAAAGACAACCAGGGTGCTTGACTTTCAGGGAGCTGTGTAGATGTGGATGCTGAATATATATAAATATATAAATATATATATTTACATATACACACACACAATAAAATTATACATAACTATATAATAAAACACACACACACACAAAAAAAACAAAATTTCTTAGAAATTTAAACTAACTTTCAGGTACTCAGACCCTGTGAGAGCTGAGCACACTGGGCTGTGTTTGTCGTGTGCCAATGTAGTCACCATACTGAGCCCATCAGGTATGGGCACAGCTGTGGGTGGGGAGGAATTCTCTCTTGAAGATGTGTTCATATCTAGGATTAAATGTTGGATGAAAAGGCAAACCTCAGACAGGAGGCAGGAAGTCATCTGGTGGGCCTTGGGTAGACGGGAGGGGGAGTCTTCCCTCTGTCCTTGTCTTCTTTTCCTTGGCCTGGATTTTGAGGACTTAGCCCAGTTGATGGCATTCCTGAATCATACGGAAAAAGAGTTCCAGCCATGTAGCACCAAGATAGCAGCTGGACCCAGAGGCTCCCCTGGAGGCAGTAGGTCCAAAATGTAGGAGTATATCAGAATCCCCTGGAAGCTTGAAAGTATTATACCTGCCCCAAGGTCTCACCACCACAAAAATTTTATTTCAGAAGGTGGAGGACAAGAGGGACAGGTGGGAATCATATTTTCAGACGTCAATCCAGGTGAATTTAAGGCACACCCCCTAGGTATGAGCAAGTGCTTTAGTAAGCTTTGTAGTGCCATAGAAGATGAGTAAAACATAGACCAGCATGAACGGAGTCCTGGGCAGGGAGGAGGCTCCAATGCAGAGCTTGAGAAAGGGTTTGGGTTTTATCCTATTTGCAAGGAGAAGGCAGCGAAACATTATAGATGGAGAGTGATATAATCTGATTCACACTTCAAAAACTATAATCTCAGAGCTACTAAAATACCATGATATTCAAGGAATATTTTTACCCTTTTGTGAAAGAAAGTCACAGTGTAAGCTTTTAGGGTCACCCAGGAAACTTCCCTTCATATCTCTATGTCTTCTGAGTTTCATCTGACAGCAAGTGAGAGCTAGCCATTCTAACCTTTATAAAACCACAGGGTTGAGAAAGGCCTCAAGAGAGCATCTAGTCTAACCTAACTAGAGTTCCAGGTAGGTTCACACCTCAATCATCTCAGAGAGAGAAAATCTCAATTGCATGTTATGCTGACTCTGAGGACCAGTTTCTCATCTTCCCTGTTATGATGAGAACACTCACCATGATGAGAGGTTTGAAAGTAATTCTGGTTGTTCTAAAGAAATTCGACAACAATGACAGGGAAAACAGGAAACTGAAAACACCTTGGGTGCCTTTGGATGCTTAGAAACTGGTCTTCCTAAGTCTCCCCTCTGACTATTCAAATCTACTATTTGACTTTTTCCATAAAATGTGTCAGTTCAATTCAAGTCCAGTCCAGAAATGTCAAGGATACACTCACTGACTGCATAGGACTCTGCCAGACACAGGGGAGTTACTGACACCTCTTAAAAATTATGTGAAATCAGATAGTAATGTCCTATCTGATACTATTATTGTAAAACAAAAGAACAGAGAGAGGGATTAGAATAATCTTCAAGTCACGAAATTCAATGAAAAAGTAAGATGTGCAACAATATACACACATTTTTCAATTTGTGTTTAAAAAGCAGTTTGTGTAAGTGATTGGAAAATCTTAGCATAGGATTTTTACTTTAAAGTATTTCTTAGTATAAGGCATAATAAGAAGATAGAGCAAAAAATAAAATAAAAAAATGAAGCCTGTTTGTGGTATGGCAGATGGGAAAAGAAATATTGGAAAAAAATATGCCAAGAGCCACATCATCCTGGTCTTCTCTTCTATTTTCAAAGATCCTCCCAGTAGCTTTGCTGTCTCAGGCACATATCAACAAATGCCAGTAATGAGAACATATTAGAGCAACAGTGCTCTGAAGAATCCATCTAGCTTTTAAATGTGGTTCCATTATGGGATTACATGGCGCCTCCAAGTCCAATACTCAAGTACCAAGGATGGGAGATGTGACCCAGAAAGCTCAGATAAAATGACAAAGGAGACAGTTCAGGCTCTGTGGCAGCAGATAACATTTTCTTCTTTCGAAGAACCACAAAGCCTTTTAAAAGGCAAATGGAATAAAGATGTGGGCAAGAAGTCCCATCTCTGGGATAAACTGATGGGAAGGAAGAAAACAGAAAGCAGGTTAATTGTCATAGAAAAGGCAGAAACATGAAAATCATCAAAATTTCAGAGTTAATTATATACCGCTCTTCAAGAAATGAGAGATAGGGAGCCAGAAAAATACTAGTTTAGTGAAGGTTGAACAAACAATTCTCTTCCCGGTGACAGAAAAAGGGAGAAGCAAGCGTCGTAAAATGCTGGCAATTATGCAGATGGCAGAAAGAATATAAGACAAAATTTCATTGATGATGCAAGCCCATATAATAAGGGAGAGTGTTAAGAAGACAAAAGCAGTCTGAAGCGTTTACAGTTAGTTCTGAGTGCACTGACAGCTCAGCAAGCATTTAGAATGCATTATCTGAGTTGTAAAAAAAATTACCCTCAGAAGTTAAGGAAATTAATCAAGAAGTTAAACATTTATTAAAAGCAAGCTTAGATATTATAGGAGAAAGGTTGAGTCTGAAATGTCAACAAAAGCTGGATCAGCTTATTTCTGGCTGCAGAATGGCTTGTATTTGATTCAGAGCACAAAGTCCAGATGTGGAGCTTCTGGAGGCTGCATCAGCTTTGGGGACCACAAGCCTGCACATGGAGAAATAGCTGTTGGTCTCAGCTGTCCTCGTGATGCCACCATTGAACAACCTGGGACCTCTGACCCCTCCATGACGTTCATACCCAGGAAAAAGAAGCCAGCATTTGTTTGCAGCCAGGTAACTGTTTGGCTTGGAGATTGGGCAACATTCGAAATTAAACCCAGCCCCAGAGTTTTTCAGCAGCAGTTGCCAAAGCCTAGATTCCAATGCCCAGGGACAAAGTCCTTTGCTGTGAGTGGCAGAGTTTTGCCTCCCCCACAACCCTTTTTGTCAGAAATGTTGAACAAACATGAAAGATCATTTGAACAAACAAGGACACTCTGATGTGCTTCTTAGCAGGGCACTGAAAACAAAGGATGTTGCAGGAATGTGCACAGAGATATTTTGGTGGGGCAAAGGTGAGGAAGTACCATACACCCCTCTGTGTGTGTCTTTTTCTCACCAGGAGTGAGATTAGCAAGAGTCAGATGCTATTAAAGCTTTTCCAAAACATAGTAGCACAGAAATCCTCAGAGAGTCAAAAAGGAAAAACAAAAGGAATATTTCCTTTCCTCCTACCTTGGTCTAATTTACCTTTTAATGAGTAGTTGTTACTGGTTCCTTTCCCTAGAACTCCATGAATTAAGACATATATAATATTTTTATATGACCAAAGTTTTCACCAGGGAAGAAAATAAGATAAAAAAATAAAAGCCATCTCCCTTGCATCCTTTAGTTACACTCAAATTTGCAGCAGACATTCTGCACATCGTAAAGCTACATAAAACCCAAATGTCCTATTCTCTCAGGTGGGTGTGACTCTTTGGGAGACAAAGGTGGAAGGCTTATGATCTTCAAAGTCAAAAAGGACAGGGTCCAAATGAAAGCCTTGTCAATCATTAGTTGTGTGACCTTGAACAAAATGCTTAATCTCAGTTTCACCATTTGTAAAATGGAAATAATAACATCAATCTATGGGAATATTCAAGGCAATAATGCACACGAGGCAAAATGCACTTAGCAAAGTGATTATAGCATAGAAAGAGCACGATATATAGCAGTTATTAATATTATTGTTGAAATAAGCTAGAATTTTGAAAAAAACATTTTCCCCTAAATGATTAATTTCAAGCCTTTGCATGGAGCTTTAATACTGACCACCTTCTGGGCCAAATGTGTCATATGAATGAATGCAAGCTGTATTGTGACAAAGTAAGAAAGTACTCAGCATTAGAAATGTTGCCTACAAATTTTCAGAAGAAGAAAAAATTAAAGTTTTCTCCTATCCCCTTGTAACACTTGTTAAGTTAGTTTTGTTTGTTCTTTCGACAAGCACCCCAGCTTTAAATTAAATGAAACGTCTGGCATTTTTTTCTGATGTCGAGAGTTTTGAGGTATGACAATGTTTATAATTTCAATATCCTACAGTTCCAGAAAGTTTGGGTGATGACATAATGTAAATTCTGAAGTAAGAGTATATTGTAAAAAATGTTTGTATTTCAAATAATGTGCATTGATATTCAGAGAGATAACTTTATAGACATGGACTCATACAGTATATATACTTTCATTCAACATTATTTTGCTCTGTGTATGTCTACAGCTCATTTATTTTCTTTGCCACATGGTATTCAACTACTGTGTTTTCATTACATTTCTTCTGCTCCCTATCTTTCCTTGATCAAATTGACTTTCTGCCTCCATGCCCCAGGGATGGCAATGTGACAACAGAAAATCAGATTGAAATGCTTTTTAAAAATAATTTCATAAGCCCAGATCCTCAAGTTTAAAGTTTAAACAATATATTTATTACAGGATTTCTCAACCTCCACCCTATTGACATTTGTGTGCTGGCGATTCTTTGTTGCGGGGACATTCTTTGCATCGTAAGACATTTAGCAGCATCTCTGACCTCTACCCACTAGATGCCAGTAACACTCACTCCATCCTCAGTTGTAACAATCAAAAATGTCTCCAGACATTGCCAGATATACCCTGGGGGCAAAATCACCCCAACTGAGAACCACCAATCTAGAAGAATAAATAGAAGCAAATATAAACTGCTACATGAAAATCTAAACTAACCACATGAAAATTCTCTAGATGGGAAATTAAGGGTGAAAGGAATCCAAAGAGTAAGTGCTGTAATGAGATGCCTGTGAGTTGGACTTCGCAGATGGCCTCCAACTTATGGCCAAAACCTGAGGTTCAGTATCAAATGACTGAAATTCCATGTTAATTTGGGATCCCAAGCAGAAGAAACAAATGTTACAGGGAAAAAAAAAATGCCCAGGGAAAGCCTAAGGTAAATGTTCTCCTGTACCCTTCAGGCCAGGAGAGCAATGCTATGTTTAGACTGATAGGTCTAAGACAGCCTTAACAGTTTCCTGCAGCCCAGAGAAAACTGGGAGCTAGCGAATGTTTTCTGAGTACCCAAGGGCTATAACAACATAGTACACAGAGCTATAGATCTGAGGAGGCCTGCAGCTGGACCAGGGAGGGTAGAGCAGTGATCTGTATGAGTTGGTGACTGAACATTAAATGAAAACAAGAATGACAATGTTACCAAGGACCAGACAGTGTTCTCCCCCATTGATGACTTGATTCTGAATTAGCCCCTTAAAAAACTAGACACGAGTCCAGAGAAATGGAAGGCAGATCCATATTGACCAAGAATTACGATTCCACAGCTTGGCAGAATAAGAGCTTAAGAAAAAATTATTGTTTAAAAATAACATAAATCCAGGACAATTAGACAAGAAAAAGAAATACAAGGCATCCAGATTGGTAAGGAAGAAGTAAAATCATCTGTATTCACAGATGACATGATTTTGTCCATAGAAAATTCTGAGAAATACACACACACACACACACACACACACACACACACACACACACAAAATATTGGAAATTAAAAATATAGCAAGTTTTCAGTATACAGAACCAATATACAAAAACCTACTGTATTTCTAAACATTAGTAATGAACAACCCAAAAATGAAATTAAGAAAACAGTTCAATTTATAATAACATCAAAAAAATGACATATTTAGAAATAAAGTTAACAAAAGAAGTGTTAGACTTATATATTTAAAACTATAAAATATTGTTGAAATAAATAAAAAAGACCAACATAAATGGAAAGACATCACATGTTCATGGATTGGAAGACATACTATTATTAAGATGGCGGTGCTCCATGAATTATTCTACAAATTGAATACAATCTCTGTGTATTACCATTGTGAACTTTGTGTATGGTGGTATTTTATGTAAATATAGGCTCTATTTTTAACCCTCTTTTTGACAAAGAGCAACCCTGCACCCATTCAGCTTTCTTCTGATGATTCCTAAATCTGTATTTCCATCCGACCTTGGAATCCTTAACTGCGTGCAGGGGCATTCACAGTTAGCAGTGGTACCATCACCTTATGTATATAATATACTATATATACTTGATACTTTATAAAACCAAGTCATGAACATGGCCTCCCTTTACCTCTCACTGTCTGTCACTAATAAGAGCTTATATTTTCACTACTTTTGATAGTTAGCATGTTTTCTCATATGGTCTCATTTCTTACCCACAAGACTCTTGTGAGGTGGTTGTTGTTGCTATTTCCATGTTACATATGAGAAAATCGAGATTCAAAGAGGTAAAGGAAGTGGCAGGTCAAGGACTCAATCTCAGGTCTAAAAGATCCAAATCTGACTACCATTGTTCTCATTACCCTGACCTGAAACCTCTAAGGGAAGTTTAACTCCCCACTTTCTTCTGTTTCTGCACAGCCCGTCACCAAGAGGTAGACTATGTGAGCTGATAGAAGTTTACCACTGATTAGGGTTTTCTGTTCATTCTGCCTTGGTAGCATTTCATCAGGCACTTTCCATTCCCACAGCCATGGCTTTATAAAAGGTTCTCAAGCTGCAGCATCACCAGCATCATCTGGAGGGCCTGAGAAAATACAGATGTTTCACCCTCAGAGTTTCTGGGATGCAGTCTTAGAATCTGCATTTCTAAACCCCTCAGCTGTCTTTCTCCACAACTGAACTGTGTGAGTCTGAGGACCAAGGCTCACTGCTTGTATTTTTTCTGCCCCACCCATTACACCCATAAGGTTCCTCAGAGTCTGACTTGAACCTTGTCTTCAGTTCAAAATTTGCCTCAAGTCTGCATCTCCACTGATTTGTCCAGTACTTAGTTCTCTTTATCACTCATTAGTCCAGAATTTCATACTGGTTCAGAACATTCTTTTCACTACTGTATTAGTTAATTGTCACATGTTTTCAACTAAATTGTAGGCTCCTCAAGTGTAGGAAGCTCATGTAATGCTTGCATATTAATGTTCATAGTCCCACCCTGAATCTCAAGGAGAATTTGCTGAACAAAAAGTTGTGTCCTTAATGAACTCAACAGAGAATTAAGGTATTCAGTTATACACCATGTAAAGAAGTAACAAGCAACAGGAGAATACCCATTTTTAAAAGTCTTGGTTTCAGGGTTTAATTTGGCTGCATTAACACTGGATTCGTTTTCAGCAGGGCTTGAGCTATTTTTTCTTAAGCATGAGCTTCTTGGCTGAAATGCGGTGGGGTTGCCACTCTGTAGTGAAACCTGTAACTGTGCCACTTAAAATAAGTGAACTCCATGTGGGAGAAAGTAGAGAGCCAGTTCTTGGAACTTTGATTTTCTTACCTCCCAGATTTCAAGGAGCAACTCTGGCCCAGTGAGACAACAGATGGAGATGTGAACTATTGCTCTTGGTCTATATGATATTTACAAAAAAAAATCAGAGAGGCAGCAGCAAGGTGGAATAAATGATTTCCAGCATTCTCTGAATTCCCGTAACAATGTTGAAAGAGACATTTTCCTGAGGGAGCCATTATGAGCTATTGTGTTTGGCCATCCCGAGTCGTTTAATTTTTGCTTATTATTATTCCTGCAAGAACATTTTTAGATCTCATTCTTTCCCTCCACTCATGAATATGGTGAAACTAGCTGCCATCACTGTTGGACCAGGTTCCACGTCTGTGACCACACCCAGCTATCTCTGTGCGGCTGCTGATCACAGTTCCTCATCATTTCATAGATAAATAGAAACTCTCTGGTCAACAGCTGAGCACTTAGGAGTTTCTATCATCTTTTTCTTTAGCAATCATTTAGTTGAGTACCTGCAACTGCTAAGGTTTTAAAATTATTATCCAGTGTAATCTTTGAAATACATCATAATGGAGGTCTTATTTTCATTTGATAAAGGAGAGAAATGCACCTTAGAAGCCACCCAAGGACTAGATGGCACAATCTAGTGGTGAGGAGCACTTAGTCATCAGGGGAGCATACACTGACCCATGGAATACAGGAGACAGGATTAGTTGGGCAGATAAATCCCACCTCTTCCAGAGAGTTGTAAACCTCCAGAGAAGAAGTGCCCCTGGGGAGTGGATATGCCTATAGCAAAAACCACTGTTTCTCTTTCTGGCTCATTGAGCTGCCACAGCCAGAGCTGTAATGTGCTGTGTCACATTGATTCATATCTTTTCTTGCCTTACAGCCCCCTTTCCCTCACTCTCACTGCCCTAAGTTTGCTTCTCCCAAATAAAATATCAACATTTTAATCCTTACCTCAGGTTCTGCTTTCTTGAGGACCTGGTTTAAGACAATTATTTTATATTCGCAATTTAGAACATTGGGTTACTATTTTTTAAATGGTCCACTGAGGCATGAACAGGGTAATGA
Source organism: Macroglossus sobrinus (assembly GCA_004027375.1). Lineage (NCBI taxonomy): Eukaryota > Metazoa > Chordata > Mammalia > Chiroptera > Pteropodidae > Macroglossus > Macroglossus sobrinus. Next base: position 2,715 of record PVKZ01008064.1, on the reverse strand, counting down.
GCTTAGTAACATAAACTACAGTTCAGAAAACATCCCAAATATAAGCAGTGGGTAGGAACTTCTTATGAAAACAGAATATGAGTCTGTACAGATCAAACAAGTAATTATTTCATCTAAGAAACAGGGGGAAAAAGTCAAGTTGAACATATACTGTCTTTTCAGACACTTTGTCAAACGTGACACTATTTTTACACAAAATATCCTCTGCTCTCTGATGGAAGAGTTGAGTTTTTCTAGGACAAATACAAGTCATGTTTTGTAGCACGCAATTTTGTTGTTAAGGACAAAGATGAGATCAAACCATAGAGACATCATTCAAACTCCCACTCCTTTTAGTAAAAACAAGTAATTTGCTTTTCTGCCCAAAAAAGCAGTCCCAAATTTACAAATGTTGTGCCAGAAGAAAAAGCAGAGAATTTTATTCAATTTATATTAAATAAAAATTGAATACAAAATTCCTGTATAAAACACTTCTGTGGACATCACACAAAATTCAGTGGCATAAAATGTGGAAAGGCCATTACCATCATATGTGTGTGAGCAGCTATTGTACTTAACAGTCAGATAAAAATGCCCATGTTCAAAGTATGAATCAACTTTTGGTCTATGTGCAAGTCAAGTTAGACTGGATACATAAAGCAACAGATAAACCCTGAAACCATGCCTTTATTAAGTCTGACGTAGCTGGATGACCCCTTTTCATGTTGTAGCTGGGCCATGTAGAACAGGGTCTTCCACGATCATCGCAGCAAAGGAAGAAATGGAAGAGGCAACACCCGCTCTTACTATCTTAGCCTGGACATGACATACCGGGAAATGCCAGAAGAAAACTGTGGGACAATGTACAATTGTCACTATCATTGTACTTGTATGAGAGAGAAGAATTAATATTTGGTTATTTCTGATTGCTAATAAGAACCATGCTATGAAAAAATGACACGTGTGTGTGCATGCACACGCATGCACAACTTGGAATAGCTGTCATGGATCAATGCTGATGGGGAGTGAGCTCTATGATGACAAAAGAGGGTGTCGCCAGGTAAATAAAAGAAGCTATATCTGAATGTTGATCCGTACCCAGAGTTGTCCCCAGAGAATAACCAATGATCCATGGCATAATCTTGATCTTGTGTCAGTATTTAAGAAAATGGAGAAAACTACACCAATCATTCAAGTGTATGTCCTTTTTCTCAGAACATGCATTTGGATTATCAGTGCAAGTTTTGTTGTGGCAAGAAACAAGCAGCAAATATGAGACATTGCTTTTACAAAATAAATTATGACAGCTCTCAAGGTAAAGAATACTCACATGAAGTTTTGAAGTAAAGAATGGTAATTTCAGTAACGATTGTTTCTGTAATTTCAGGAAGTTTGTTCAACTGACATCTGGCAGCAAAATTTTTAGTATCTTGAAGAACCTGAATCAATCACTTCTGTTCCAAATTATAAAAATTGTTAGCATTGAGAATAGGTTGTCTGGACTTTGTAAGACAACCAAGCTATATTGCTAATAGCTCAGCCCTTGAGAGCTGGACTCTTCCCAACTCTAGATGATTTTCTTCAATCATTGGTGAGATAGATCAATCACAATTTTGTTGGGCACATTTAAAACTCACACCCAATATAATTTTACCCATATGTGGGATATAAAACTGAAAGCACCAAACAAACATGACAAACAGAGACTCATAAACACAGACAAGTTTGGTGGTTATGAAAGGGAAGAGGGGGTCAGGTTTAAAGAGGGTCAAATATATGGTGATAGAAGAAGATTTAACTTTGGGTGGTGAACACACAATGCAATATACAATTTAATGTATTACTGAATTGTTCACTTGAATGTCACCCCAATAAATTTAACTTAAAAAATAGAAATAATAATAAACATTTTTAAAAACACACTCAAATATTGCTACAGAACATGAATAAATTATTTCCAGGGTTATATGCAACCTAAGAATGGATTAGGTATCCATCCATTCACCATTATCTCCCAAGCTGAAACTTCCATCTTTCAGCTTTTGAGTGGGACAAGCCCATCGACATCACAACTGCAGGGTGCTAGGAGGTGTGCTAGGGAGAAATCTCCCCATAGTGTCTGACCATATTTGGCAAAGTCATCAAATGCTTGCCATGTGCAATGACCTATGCCTTTCAGGTAGGATGCTCTAATTCATTAGAAATAAGGAATAAGAATAAAACCAATGAAAATCTTAACTATGCATCAATCCATTTACTTTCTGGCCAGGTACAATTTTTTGTTAAATATTACAAAAATATAGTTCCTGTTGCTAATACGAAATATATTATTTAGAATGTTAACTCCTCCTCTCACCAGGCATTTTCGTTAGAGTAATGTTGTTTTAAACCCTGCGTGGCAATCCTTGACACACAACCATGATGCTCAGGGAAAACAGGGTGAGTTGGAGGTCCAGTATCTTCCTTAAGATTATCCAACTTTTGGATGATTATTCAAAACACTTCATTGTGGAGCATTGCAGCTTCCAAATAGATACAGCAGGTCCACATGTCCCTGCACGGGAAGGCTGTGGTCCTAATGGGCAAGAACCATGATGTGCAAGGCCATCTGAAGCCATCTGGAAAATAATCCAGCTCTGGAAAAACTATTTCCTCATATTCAAAGGAATGTCAGTTTTCTGTAAAACAAGGAAGATCTCATTAAGATCAGGGACCAGCTGGCCCTTAAGGTGCCAT
>PVKZ01008063.1:0-18372 GCA_004027375.1 Macroglossus sobrinus | reverse complement strand
CCATCATGGTCTATAAAGTGCACACACATGCCTGCCAAATAGATATTAAGTCAATATTCATGATATAGAAGAATGACTCATTTAAACAAAACCAATGGTATATTGGAATGATGTCTCCTATAATTTCTACTTTTTTAATTTTAATTTTATCAGCAGCTTTAGATGCTAAAGTAGTTTGAAGTTTTTATTATGCTCTCAATAATTCTGTCAAGTCTTGGTGTTATTTCTCTCTCTTATATCCTGAACAATGGCTGTTTATATAGTCTGAAGAGTAAAATCAAAAACACTTAGGTAACAAGCCATTAATCTGCTACATTATAATCTGCTACATTATACATTTCTTAATATATTTCACAGGATGATTTTCATAAATCCCTTAATTTTAATCAAATCGCTTTTTTAATTTTTTCTACACAACGCCATAGATTTTTGTTCTTCTCCAACATTTTACAAAATATTCTTTTTTTTTTTTTTTAAATTATGCTTTCACTCACCCAAATCCTCTCTGTCGAGACCTGGTTAAGGACTTGCATCCAGAAAAAAACTCTTCCAGTGTGCTCTAGTGATCATTTTAATTCTCAAAACTCCTTGCTTTTTAGCACTTGTAATTTATACCATTTACTTAATCCTATGCTGCTTTAGAAAATTATTTATCTCTTTAAGTATATGGACGGCATCATCCACTAAAATAATGTAATTAATCAAAGTTATGATATTAAACTGCTTGTCAAAGGTAATAGAGCCTATAATGATGGTTGATGTATTGAAAAATTCTAGAAGGTCATATCTCTTTCCCAAGCAAAACATTATATTTTTGAGACTTGAGATAATCATTGAGGTAATAATTTTGTAACTTCTGTTTTATGATACAGATATACAGAGAAAGAGAAAGAAAAGAGAAGAAGAGATTCTATATTTATATTTTTTATTTTTATTGAGAAATAATTGACATGCATCACTGTATAAATTTTAAGTGCACAGCATGATGGCATGCTTTTTGATTTACATACATTGTGAAATGATTACTACAACAGGTCTAGTTAACATCTATCATCTCATATAGAGATTAAAAAAATAGGAAACAGAATTTTTTGTGATAAAAAGTTTTAGGATCTATTCTCATAACAACTTTTCTATATGTCATACAGCAGCGTTAACTGTAGTCATGCTGCATATTACATCCCCAGTGTTCCATTTGCCATGTAACTGGAAGGTTGTATATTTTGACCACCTTCCTCCAACCCTCTCCCTAATCTGCCATTCTTTGTCACTGGTAACCCTAAGCCTGATCTCTTTTTCTATGAGTTTTTTTTGGTTTTATTTTTGTTTTTTTTATATTCCACATATAAGTGAGATTGTACAGTATTTATCTTTCTCTGTCTGACTTATTTTACTTAGCATAATGCCTTCAAGGTTCATCTAAGTTGTCACAAATGATAGGATTTCTTGTACATTTTATTTTATTTTAATTTTAATTTTAATTTTATTTTTTATTTTTTAAGCAAGGCAAACTTTGGTTGACCTCACAGATTGCAAAGATCTTGTCAATTTACCATCCCTTATTTTTTTAAAATTTTTTTTAGTCCTACAGCACTTGGTCTTCCTAGATGGTCTCCCATCTAAGTACTAACCAGTCTCAAACCTACTTGCTTCCAAGATCAGACATGATCGAGTTCAGGGCAGCATGGCTGTTGACCCTTGTACATTTTAATATACAAAAATATATTTTGCAAAAAATATCTATGAAATTGTGAATTATAAAATGTAATTACAAGATTACAAAATACTTACAAAATGTTGGACCTGTATGACAATATGTTTAATTTGTCAATCCTGACATTTCTTCTGGACATTATATTTGATGATTGGACAAAATAATTTTTACTTTTTATTAGATATACTATTTACTTATGAATTTTGAAATTTAAAAGTGAAATTTATAGTTGTATATGTGGTAAAGAAAATAGAACCATTTTATAGTTCAGAAAATAGTTCCAAATATAGATTTTATTTATCCAAAATCACATTATTTTTGTCAAAGTCAGCTGATTTTTAATAACTACAAAATAGCAGTGGTTTTCATTATACATATAAAATGTTATTAAGGAATTTTTTGTATGTAAAGTCAAACAACTGTGGGATGATATGTTTCCAAATTACTTATAGATTCAAGATGATATCTCATGCTAATTTAGTTTTCAAGAAATATTGTTACAACATTTTTGTCTTTTTTGTTTTATTCTTTTCTAAATGACCACATTTCTATTGTCCAGTTTGAACAGAAAAATTAAAATATTTTAAGCAACAGAAATAGGTTTTATTTCATATGTGAATTATGATTTGTTGATAATGGATTTTTCTGTTATGAATGATTTTCAAATTGTGTCCAGTAACAAAAGGAAATGATGCTGTGATCAATTTTTGCTGCAGCATTTTTCAATTTATACAGTCATGTTATGTGATGTACATGCTTTCAGGCAGCTTTTAAAAAAAAGACAGAAGTGCTACATTTAATAAAATATATGCTCTTACCCATAATTTAATCACCATCCTATTTTTTTTATTTTTTGCAGTTTCTAATTAAATAACTTTTTTCAAGAAAGGTATAGTCATAATATTACCTCCACTTAAATTATGTGAATATTATATCTCAAAATTTGGAACATAATGTAATCAGATGTAAAATATAATCATATGCAAAATAAATTATATTTGTATATGTCAGGTCCTTTATTGCAAATATTCTGGCTTATAGTAATGATAAAGACCACTATGTCTCCAGACTAAAATCTGTGTAGCATATTGCTGAGCTTCCTATTTATATTTACTTACAGTGCTGCATAACAGTATTATCCACAGTCTTGGATAAATCCTCACAGTAATTTCCCTTGGAAAAAATTGTTTTGTTCTAAACTTCAGGGAATTTACATATAATCTGTAAATTAAGTTATAAATTTTTTATCAAAAAAGTACTCAAACAATGAAAAAGTAACAAAAGGCAAGAATCAGCAGAAGAAATGGAAGATTGTGATGGAACAGCAAGGACTCTAGATATTAGACATAATAAAAACAGCATGTCAAAAAAATATACTTGAAGAAACAAAAGACAAGCTCTAAATTATTTTGGAAAAAAATATTTGTATAACTGTGAGTATATAGAATGAACACACTCGATAAACTATCAGATAGGTTTTCTAAAATGAAGAATGAGCAGACTTGATAAAGATTCAAATAGCCTTTCTAAAATTAAAAATGTATTCAGGGATTTTAATTTCTCACAATGACACATCAGATAATCTATAATTAATATAGAGAAAAACTAGAAACAGTGTACCAAAAAAAAAAATATATGGACCAATTTTGTCTGCTTGAGGACATGAGAGAGTTAACAAGATAACAAAAGTTTACCTGACTTGTAGCTAAGTGATGATAGAATCTATGCTGATAAGCGTATTTTTGGAGTGGTTTATACCTTCTAGACTTTATCCAATTTTATAATATGAGGCTGAAAGGCTGAGCATCACTTAAGTCAGCCTCTAGAAGCTAGTGGGTTTCTAAACCTCAGCACTGATTACTTCGTGAACCAGATAATTCTTTTTTTTGTGGGGCATGGCTCATAACTTATATGATGTTTAGCGACACTCCCAGCCTCTACCCACATGATCCCAATTGTGGCAACTAAATTGTCTCCAGACATTGCTAAATGTTCCAGAGGTTTGTGAGTCCAGAGCAAAAAATCACTCTCGCTCCCTTACACCCTGCCCATGAGAACCACTGAAATCGAACAGTTGTTGGAATCCAGAGTCTGCCAGAAGAGGTGCCGGTATAAACTACTTGTTTAGGAATGGGAAATAGTTTTAAGTATTTACAGTTTTAACCCTCCTACCTCTGTAAGCACCCAAAGAAAGACTGCCTTTATTATTTATGGATGAAAATATTGACGATATGTGCTTGTTTTATCTTCTTACAAAACCTGGGAGAAGTCCAGACAGTTTTTGGATCTCTTTATGATTGTTCTTTTTTTTCTATTTGTCTGCTCTTTTTCTTTATTTAAGCTTTACATGTGTATATTTATGAACAGGTTAATTAAACCAAACCTTGAAATTATAATTTAAGTGACGATTCATTTCTTTGTTTGTCTCTACAGTGGAGGGATGAAAAAAGTGGTGAAGAAAACTTTGTTTGACAGAATGGTTTCTAAGCCATGACTGATGAGAGGTCTGTTAAGCAAGGTGGTCACTTATAAAAGAAAAATGAAATAAATGACTTGGAGATAATAGATCAAGTGTAAGTGGGAATTTAATCAAAAAGCGAAATCTAAGCAGTGGGAAAGTTAGCCCAAACTGAAAGTAACTAAGGACTAATCTGAGACTGCCAAAGTACCAAGTTATACTCGGTGAAGGAATGGGGTCAAAGGGAAGAACATAGGTGGTTGGGTATGCTTTGATTGGAATAACTCCTTCCTTCAGATAATCACCAAAAAGAATTGTACAATTTCAGTGGGAGAGAATCAGAACCTACTTTAAACATCATATTGGTGACCACTTGTGGGGCAGGTATTGAAATGAATTTTATGCATGGGACATTAAGTAACTCCTTTTTTTTTTTTTTTTTGCATTAGACATTACAGATAGAAAGACATGTTCAATTCACTCGGGACACTTAGTTGAAGTTTTGAAAGAAACTTGGACAGATATATAAACTCTTGATATGCTAATCAGAATAAAAGCAGAAGTGTGTAACTCATTCTGAAAAGAGGAATTGTAACACAACCCTATAATTTTTAAATGAAATTCCGCTTCTGAAGTTGCTGAACATTTAGAATGCAAACAACTTTGGATTGGCCATGTAATGACACTAGACTTTTTCTAATTTCTTTAACTCAAGTTATGATTAATGACATAATAAAAAAGCATCCAACTGTTAAGACTCCCTATGTGACTAATGTTGGAGGAGCAGGATAATGTGAGGTAATCTGTCATGGTCCTCCTCTCTCAGCTTCTCCAAACTGGGGCTAAATAATAAGAAAGAAATAGTATTCTTCAAAATAAAATAATAGTAATAAAAGTGGTGAAAAACTTTGGAAATATTCAATTGATTGCAAGTGTTGAGCTATTCCATTAAAATGATAAACATCAAGGAAATAAGTGGTATAACTACTAAATCAGTAAACATAGTTTGAAAATCAACCAGTCAGGCTTTTACTTTGAAATCAACCAACCATAGACCGAAAGAATTACTCCAATGACCAAGCTTTTAAGATTGATCCATCAAAAACTCAGTAACTACTCCATTTATTTTTTTGATTTTAATGCCATTTTTAATGTCTTGTCAACTCCTCAAACAACAAATTTGTTTGAAATGCATATATATATGATCTATATATGTATTATACATATATTATTTCCTTTATGTATATAGATCCTTTACATATGGGTAACTAGTGTCAGGTTTCTAGGCTCAACCCTCAAGGGGATCCAAGGACATTTTTATCAGATAAGTAAAATGCCCTGGTTATGGAAAAGAAACTTAACAGATTGTTCAATGTACCCACTGTTTGCATACCCCTCTTTGTGAACAAGAAAAGAAGCTAAAAGCTGACATTCACTGCCTATTGATAGAATCTGGACCAGCCCATAGCTGGCAGTCTGGCAGTCAGATCACTTTGACCTATCACCCATAGTTTAAGGTGGATGTTGATGAGTCTTCACAAAGATAGTTACTCATTCTGGATTCTGATTTGCATATTCATTAACCAAGGCAATATTGTCTAATCTAAGAAGTATAGAGCTGAAATATTTCAGTTTAAACTTCATTTATATCTTCTCATCAAGGAACCTAGGTCCTGATGCAATGCAATAATGAACTAAGTAGCATATAATGAAATATTCATGTGTCATCATCTATAAAAAATAGTTTGATTGAAAATTACAATGCGCAATTAAAATAACTGTTTATTAAATTTTATGATAAAAGACTGAAAGAATGAAATGAATATATACTAAAATTTAATATTAGTGTTTTTGAGTTATTTGGGGGAAATAGGGCATTTTATTTCTTGTTCCCCCCAACCCCAGCCAGCCCCTATCGTTTGTTAATCCACAACCTAGATTGCATTTATGAGTTCTGGTGGAAGGATCATTTTCTAAATATAATACCATGACAGTTTCTCTAAATTTTACTCACTGAATTCATATAGGACTAATGGGATGAGTTATTTCTTCTTCTCAGCTGTCTATGCTAGTAATAATAGTTGCTGCTTCTTTCCTACTCAGTGGTTGAGACAGTCCTATGCTAGTATTTATCTAGCTTTTCTCCATTTCCTTGTGTAACCTCTGTGTGACAGGAAGTGGACAAAAGGAGAAGCATTGGCCAGGTTTATATATTGCTGTTACCTTGATGCATCAGTCCTCTGACTGAAACTCATGGTCTTACTCTTGGAAGGAGGGTTAGGTGTGTTAAAAAATTAATGACAGTTGGAAATAAGTGGAGGAATTGCTGATAGAAAGGAAGCCAGTAAATGAATAATGCCAAAAGTAAAAGCTAATTATATTTGGGTGCCTTGCGAAAGACCAAAAACAAGATACTTTATATTATCATTTTGTTGTATTTACAGGGTGAAGCTATTTGCTTTCCTTTCTTCCCATCCTCACCACCAGCTGTTATCTCTTGTCTTTTTGATGACAGCCATTCTAACAAGTGTGGGTTTCATTTGCCTTTCCCTGATTAGTAAGAAATGTTGAGCTCCTTTTCATGTACCTGTTGGCCATTTGTATGTCTTCTTTGGAAAAATATTCAATTTTTCTGCTCAATTTTTAATTGGGTTGTTTTTGCTATTGAATTGTATGAGTTAATTTTATATTTTGGATATTGGCCCTTTTATATATTTTGGATATTATCAGAGATATGATTTGAAAATATTATATTCCATTCCATATGTTGCTTTTTCATTTTTTTTTTTGCTGTGCAGAATATTTTTAGTTTGATGTAGTCTCACTTGTTAATTTTTGCTATTGTTGTTTGTGCTTTTGTTTCATATCCAAAAAATATTGTCAAGACTAATGTCAGGGGTTTTTTTTTTCTATGCATATTTAGATATTTTGGGGTTTCAAGTCTTATATTCTAAGTCTATCATTCATTTTAAGTTGATTTTCTAAGTGATATAAGATAAGTGTTCAATTTCATTCTTCTGCATGTGGTTAGGCAGTTTTCTCCACATCATTTATTGAAGAAACCATTGTTCCCCATGAATATTCTTGACTCTTTCATCAAATACTAGTTGATTGCATATGTGGGGTTATTTCTGGGCTCTCAATTCTGTTCCTTTGGTCTATGTGTCTATTATTATGCCAGTACCATACTGTTTTGATTACTATATATTTGTAATATAGTTTTAAATCAGGAAGTATAAAGCTTATAGCTTTGTTCTTTCTCAGGATTGCTTGGCTATTTGTCATTTTTGATGATTCTATACAACTTTTAGAATACAGAATTTGATGTTTATTATTTACATATAACTCATCAACTTTTACCAGATATATAGGTATTCCTGATCAATTTTGAATATTTAATGATATTTATAATATATATTTTATGCAAATTTATCAGCCTCTCTTTATATTTTTCCTATTTGTATTTGTCATTCAGCATTCTCCCTAAAATTCATTTCAATTAATGTATTCTTCCTCTTATACACAATCCACATGCATGAACATAGCTGAAATTATTTATGTATCCTCCACTTGATAGAAATTTGTTTTCTGAATGTTTTATTCTCCAAAGCAATTCTGCTATAAATATTCTCATGCTCTATTTTCCTCCAAAGAATGAAGCTAGAAGTAAGTTATAACAGATTTTTCTCAACTTTCTTTTCAAAATGTTTTTTTTTTCAATTTGGAAATAGTATGAAGCAATTGTGTGTTTCTGCATCCTGTTCTGCAGACTGTCAGTAACTTTTGCAAATTGAATGGGTGTGCAAGTGTATTTTACTATGTTTTTAATCTACATTTTCTCAATTTTTTCCTATGAGATAAATCACTTTTCCTTATATTCATTGCTCATTTCAGTTTTATTATCTTTTAATTACCTGTTCACTTCCTTTGACCATATTTTTTATTCAGGCATTGAATTTTTTCTTACTGCAATACAATAGTTTGATACATATTCTTGAGAAGAATCCTTTGATCATAGCATGCATGACAAATACAGTCCTCAATTTGGAGGTTTTTAAATTCTAGTTTCCTGTTATTTATTAATTTACAAAATTTTAAGTTTAAATGCTGAACTCAGAAATGAATCAGAAGCCATTCCTTATCATAACGTGATTTGATTTGCTTAAAAGCAGGAATAAGTAAAAATATTATGTAAATAAAATAATATTTCAACATATGACATGAACTTCTTATAAAAATAGGCATTATAATGACCTATGTATTATTTTTTAAGTTGACCTTGCAATAGATACATGATGTAGTTAAAATTTATAAAGAAGAGAAAAATTTTATTGCTATGTTTCTACTATTTTCTCCTCAGAATTGAATATTAAAGAATAACTTGCAAACTACCTTATGAAAGTAACACTTTATTTTTTCATATTTATATCTGATTACTACCCAAATGTGTATTTATAGTTCAATTAACCCATAAATAGAAATGAGGGCAGCTTTTGTTAAAATGATCTACTCCTGATTGGTATTTCAAACAAAATTTATAAGACAGATTCAGATGATGGCAATATGATGCAAATAAAATAATCAAGGATGAAGAAGATATGTAAGTGTAGAGAATTTCAAAAACCCACTGTAAAATCAGTAGGTGGTTAGTCTTAGTATTTATTCATATGCACACATATATAAATATATTTACATTTTAGATAGATAGATGATAGATAGATAGATAAAATTTTATATATATATTATGGGATTTAATTAGTTGAAATGATTTCTAATAAAAGGTTTTTTACATTTATTCTTTAATTTTTTATTTTATAAAATATTATAGAAATTAAATAAAATAATCAAATAGCCAAAGGAGTAAAATTAACTGCCATTTTCTTTCTCTATAAGGTAGGTAATTAGGGAGATAGATTTACACTCTCAAGACATTTACATATAGTAATGTATTATGTTTATATTCACTGGTGAAACTTTTAGAAGTTATTTCTTCAATAGAAACATACAGATGATCTATAAACATTAAATATTGTGTTAATATAGCATCAAAGTATATTTAGAATAAAAATGGATATTGCATTTATTAAGTTTATAAATAAAATAAGATTTATTTGAATGAAATAAAATGAGGAAATGAGGGGAGTTAATAAAATGTGCATTTTATTATTAATATCTGAAACATATCTAATGATACTCAGATTTTAAACTTGGGCTATGTCCTATAGCACTTCTGAATTTAATTAGTTCTTATTATATTAAGAATGTATAGTCTCTTAATATTGAAATTGTTATTCCTTAGTCTATGGTAATACATATGATTAGAAAGAAGCAAAGTAATTTACATTGGTGAAGCAATTTCCTTCGCTTCAAAACTTGTTCTGCTTGTGTGTTCATGTGTGCATTTATATTTATGCTTATACGTTCACATAATGTTATATATGGAAACTTTATTTGACATACTGATATAAGGACAGTATTATTTTTATAATTTATGTATGCCTATGTCTTGAAAATGCTTGTTCATAAAAAATATGCAATGCCCTTTTGTGTAGCATTAATCTCAAACTTCATACTTTGTAGGTTAGAGTAGTTGTCAATAAAAAATTTTAAGTCAGAAAATGTTTTCTTTTATCATCATGTATCTATTGCTCAGCTTGGTTATTCATCTTAGGCATTAGAATTATCTCATTCATGATATTGCATTAATTCCAGAAATCTAAATAGCTAAGTTTGAGAAAATATCATAACTTTATGATTATGTTTTAAACAATGTATTAAAAGATCTAAAGACAATTTAAAGAGGAGTTTAAAAAATGTCTTGAGTTATAAATGAGAGCAAGTTAAAATATATATCTTTCCATATTAACATTTCGCATCTACTAACACTTATTTTGACTTTAATACTGTCCACATTTTGATTCTAATATCAAGAAAGCACTCAGATCTAGCCATAGCAGTTTACTGAGTTAACTTCTCTTTATTGCCAAGGAAGTAGGATGGAGTACACTTTCTCTGGCTTTCATCATTCATTCACTCCACTGACTAGAGGAGGTTGCTATTACTATTACTGGAAAAAGTGTCATAGGAGCTAGTTCTACAGACAACATAGCTACCCCATTCCATTACCTCATCTAGTCCCTGCTTTCCAAAGCTGCTGCAGATAGCTCAGGTCTGCTTCACCTGAAATATTGGACAGAATCTTTTCTGTTATTCTCTAAACAGAGCAAAGGTCAATTTTGTTTAATCAATGTACAAAATCTTAGATAATTTACCATATTAAAGAAAGGAAAGGAAGTCTTAAACCAAGATGTTAGGTATAAAATGTATCTTTACATTTTTTGTATGATGCCTATATAATAGAAATAGTCACAAATTTTCCTCCAAACAACACACTGTCTGATACTGGCATGACTAAATAGCTCTTAGAGATGACTAACACCTTTTACGTAGAAATATGTCAGCTTTTGTAAAAAGAAATGTGGAAATAGTTTGACCTTTTAAAATTAACATTTTAAAACTTTATAATAAGAAAATTGCTATAATTCAGATTTTCATTTAAAATTCAAGAAATTATTTTTGGCAAAAATGCATTTTCTTTTCATTTTCTCTCTTTTCCCTTAGACCCAGCTGTTTAGCTTGAATCGTATTTCTCCCTAAAAGGTATATTGAAGCTCAAATCCCTAGAACCTCAGAATGTGATTTTATTTGATAATAAGGTCTTTGCAGATGTAATTAGTTAAGGTGTCATACTGGGGTAGGATAGGCCCTTAATCCAATATGACACAGATTCAGACAAAGGGAACAGGCCTGTGAACACAGAGGTTGAGATGGGATTTACACTGCTGAAACCAAGGAATGCCTGGGGCTACTAGAAGCTAGAAGAGGCAAGGAAAGATCCTCCCCTAGAGGTTTTAGAGGGTGTTTGGTCCTGATAACACTTTGATTTCACTTCTAGACTCCAGAATTGTGAAAGCAAAAAAGTTTTCTTTTTTTAAACCATCCAGTTTGTGGCTACTTCATTATGACAGCCCTCAGAAGCTAATATAACACACTTAATTCTGTCTCTCCCTCTTTACAATTACTCTATAGAAAAAAAAAACATTTTGGTTTATTTGGTTTGAGTTTTCTTTGTAATTATGCTATAGGCATGAACATGTGTTTATACTTTGATGAAGAAAAGATGTCTCTGTCAGGATGGGTAAAGGGTGCAATATTAATTGTAGAAGTAATGAGAGTACCCTAAAAATGACAAAAAATATAGTCTGTTTTGAATGGTTACATGTATTTTTCTTGGCTTTTCAATAAAAGTTCTGATTGTGCATGTGGCTATTAGAGCAACAACATGAATTACTATAATTAAAGTTCACCAAAATATATACAGGCAACATTTTAAACCTTTATACTGATTGCAAAATGAGTTTATAAAAAGCATTTTGAAGTATTCGATGTCATGGATTTGTCATATTTAAGGGTAAAATAGGGAACTCATCGACTGTTGCTGTCTTAGTCATGCTCTCATTCAATTATTCATTTGTCACCATCTCAGCTGAAGGAAAGATGTTAGAATTTCCTTTTTATCAAACCTTGCTCTATCACACAATCACATCTATGTCTTTATGTTGCCAATCTTTTAGAAGCCTCTAACTACCCTTCTAGGAATCAAGAAAGTAAAACCCAAGAGCATTTCTTCCTCTGTTTCAACTGCCAGGAAAGATAACAGTTGAGGAAGCAGTAGCTAAAACATTCCTTGTATATCTTTGAAGATTGATGAAACCATCCATGGTTTATTCCATGTTTGCTGCTGTGTTCTTTTGTCTGAAAAAGTTCAGTTGCCTTGATAAATTAATATTCTTCACCAACGTAAAAAGTCACAAACACATTTTTTTAAATGCAACTTGTATCAAAAGATAGTGCTTCATTTATAGTTTTGCCATGTGACAATATGTAACTTAAATGTTATTTTAGGCTAAATTATATTAAATATGCCACATAGATAACACAAGAAAGTAGCTATAAATCATGACTTCCACTATATTAATTTTTAATGTACATTTAGTAGTGTTTATTTGAATCAAGTAAGGGAGAAATATAAATTTCCTTTATATCTGTACAATAAACATGGAAATTATCCTTCTGAAACCATCCTGTATATTGGCCTGAAAGTATCATTTATTACATAGTTGAACCATAATTACTCTAAAATATATTTCCTACATTTTTATCTTTTTACTACTTGTTCTACATTAGCATTTTTAGTAGTAGTATAATTAAAGATTAAGCTTTAGTATAATAAATATTTGCTTGTCTTGATTTCTGATTTATAAATGCTTAATTTTCACTCTGTTCTTCCAGAACAACATTTAATCTAACATTTTTTTCAAAAGTTGAAAAGGCATAATGCAGCAATCACATAGTTACCATTTCCTAACAGAAAGAGCAAGTGACACATGATTTATACTAAATTTATAGATTGCATTTCTATGTTAGCCAGCTTGAAAACTCTTGAGTAAATAAATAATGAGAATACTTTATTGTCAACTGGGATAATTATTCATATCTTTTAAACTACAGTGCTTCTTAATAATAAAACAGAATTTTAAAAGTTTGAAAATTAATTCTTATGCTATTATCACCTGTTTTATTTTTTCTAGATATATATTAATAGAAAAGAAATTAGCTTTTGAAGTTCTTAGTCTATAGACATAATCTTTATTTTAATAAAATAATAAAACAAATATATATCAATGGAATCAAGTGATATCAAATATATAAATAAGAAAATAAAACATGAAGATTCTTAATATCACAATACAATACAATTGATCAAATAGGAAAGTTGAAAACTTAAAAAAAAAAGAATATTGCATTTTAACATTGACATCCTTTGTATTTATATACTGTACATTAGCTATAATCTTTAAATGGAAAATAGTTATTTGTAATGGAACCCAGAATCTTTCTATGTGAATATCTAAGCTACAGTCAGTGTTTATATGAGTAACAAACATAGAGTCATAACATGACTATGTATTAGGGAATAAATCCAGAAACATCTGGAAGATTCACATAAATTTAAGAGGTTTGTCTGCCTATAGCTCTTTTCCTGGCTTTGATTAGGTATAAAATAAGATAAAAAGAAAGTCAGAGTGTCTTAGTACTGTAAATGCCAGGATTTGATTTTAAAATATAATTCTTTGTAATAAATTGAAAGTTAGCTGTTTCATGGAACCTCAGTCTGGAAACCTAGAGTAATTAACAGAATGTCTTTTCACTCACCAAAGCCTGACCGACTCCTAACTTGAAAGCCTATCCATTTTGAGTCTGACCTTCACTGAGAATCACAAATTTTGTTTTACTGATGATAATCTAGGGAAAGGATTGATCTTATTAGAATTATGCTTGAGAGGGTCATAATCAGCTGTAGGAGGATCTCCAGAAAAACCCTAGGAAGGGATCCTGTGCTCTTTAGAAACAGCTATTCATCTACCACCTGATTTCTGATATTAGCGACTGCTAAAAATTGAAATCACAATGGTCCATTGTTTATATAAAAAGTAAATCTTTCCACCTTTTTTTGTTGTTGTTGTTGTTGTAACAAAAGCTTCCAAGGTACAGTTGTCTCTAAAATTTATTTTCTCTAGCAATCCTAGCCTTGTCACATTGTAGTATAGCTCTCTATGAAACTGCTATCACAAACTTTTTCTAAGGCTTTCCAATCCATGTGAGAAATAGATAAAGGTTTAGGTAAGAATCAAATTCTGGTTCTGATGGTATATCTGGAGTAGAACTTAAATGTGTGATGAAATTAGGCTTTCAACAATTTTCTTCATGTCTATATTTTGAAATCTTTCATTTTACAGAACTACTGACTCATATCCAGCATGCTACAAGGAAAATTCCTGCCCCTAATATAAGAGAATTTCCTTTAATCTTCCTTATTCCAGGTCCAGAAGATTAGTTAAATATTTCCCCCCCAAAAAAAAAAGAGAAAGAGAGAGAGAGAGAGAGAGGTCTGATCTATGCATATGCACATTTTAATCTCTGTTATCAGATAATATTACTCCAATTAGTAGTGGTGGCTGCGAGGCAGGAGTACAGGTAAAGTGAGAGTGGACAATCTCTTCCCCAAATTTTTGAAAATACTTAAGCACCTGTTTTACAGTTCAACCTGAAAATACTGAGAAGCAAAAACAAAGGAAACTCAAGTGTGCACTTCATTTTGCAAGAGAATAAAAGGCTCCTAAAACAGAATAGAATAAATACACTCATAAAATGAGAGAAATAATTATGGAATAAAAATAGTAAATAAAATTAAATTGGTAGTAGGTAAAAACCTGTTTTATTTCACAAAATTATATAATTACATATATTAGAAAAATATTTTTGAAGTTTCTGAAAAACTGAAATTTAAAGCAGAACTTGAATAATTTGTGGATATGATTATATCTTCAGAAAACTAAAGGGAAACAAATGCAAAAAACATGCATCTATTTTAATAAAATGCAATTTCTGTAAGCTAATCATAAAAATAAAGAATGTACCTATATATAAATTATATTAATTAAAACAAAGATCATATTTTCAATAACAACAAAATGTATTAATATCTAATAAGCAATTTGTAGAAAACTTTAGAAAATAAGCAAAGAGATAAAAATAAACATATTAACCTTAAGACTACGAGTTATGGAAAGAACATTTGAATTTATAAAATTCACACCATGGCAATGTACAGGATGACTTTATAATGCCAATTATTCCTAAATCTTCTTATGAATTAAATGTAATCTCAATCAAAATAATAATTCAGAGTGTGGGTGATGCTGACCAATCCCTACTTTTAAAGAGCATTTTAAAATGCAAGTTTTTTAAAAAAAATTAATGTAAATAAAATACAGTTTTTCTGGAAATGTAACTAAGAAGATTCAAGAAAAGAATAGAAGTAATATAACTATGTAGAAGATAAAAACATTCAGAGATTTCCTCCAAATTTATGTAATAAAAGAAGCATTATATAAGGATCCCAGTGGCTATCACAATATTATCTTTACTGAGAAATGTGCTAGATCTAAACAAAACCAATACCTTGTGGTAATAATTCACAGGCATATGTCAGTGTTCTGATTATTAAAATTCAATAGAACATTAAGGAAATCAAAGGTTAAGAACTATACTCATTATGCTCCTAGAATTTGGACAATTAATATACAGAAAAACTGTGAGGGCTGTAAAATTCTCTGGAGTCACTTAAAAGTTAGAGTTTGAATGTATCCAACTTTTAGCTAAGCCAGGATTTCCCTGAAGGATTCCTTTAATCTTCATATGGGTAGTGTGTCAGAAGCAAAGCTATACTGAAGAGAGCTCAGCTTGTTTTTTATGCTAACTTGGCATCAAAGAGAATGTGCTCACTGAAATTACATAGTGGCATGGTCTGTGAGGCAGTTATTTTGCCCAGTTTTGCAGCCAAAGCAAAGAACATACTGGATTTAAGAACATACAAATCAAGAAGGAAAATCTTGAGTGATGTGTTGGTTTGTCTTGTAATTCAACATTTTGGAGACTCAGAGAGGATTTGCAGAATGTAAATCAAAGAGTGATTAATTGTTAGTAATACAAGAAGTTGTTTTGTAGGAGAACTTGGTGATGGTATAGTACCCTGGCAACTATATCATTTTATGTATTCATATTATATAAGTAATTTTTGTGTAAATAACCTGACTTAACTACTATAAGTAATTTTTGTGTAAATAACCTGACTTAACTACTATAATATAGGGTGTATATTTTTACACCCTAGAGTGAAAAAAACTAAATACACTGCACTTCCTTCATTTTTTGTCTTAATGATGTGACTATAAAATCTAAACAATTCTTTCACATCTCTGTCTCTGGTTTTTGAGAAGTAAGACTTTACTATCAAATTATGAAAAGATTCAGAAAACTCACTTTCCTATTTAATGGCTATATGATCCTTGATATCAGAGGCCAACTAGATAAGGAGAGAAGTATGTCATCAAGAAAACTGGCAGCAAGAAAATTCCATTATTTACTTATATCCACATAAGAATTTATATTAAGCTCAAAGTTGCATGTTTTAATATTGTAGGTTTTTTTTTCTGAAATTACAATTTGACTGCTATGTTTAATTTATATCACTTGTACTTTTTTTTTTTTACCTTTATTCCTTTACTGAATAGCAAAGGCTAAGATAGAAATTTTAAATCATTTTTCACCAGGAATCTCAGAGAAATTTTAGCAAGCATTGAATGAACATAAATGGCATGATAGAACAGAAATAGTTCTTTGACTGTCAGCAGATATTTAAATAACATGAATGTCATCTAGTTATAATAGATTCCTTTAGAATAGATGATACCTAGAGAACAAAGGGAATCAGCCCAGAGTCACTTATTTCAAAGTACTATAGAGTATAATAGTTGACATGAAAATGACTCTTCAAGACTTTCAGTATAATAATCCCCTGGGTGAAAACTCTCAGAGTGACTCTCAGAAATATAAAGTCAACTGCTTTTCTGTAAAGCTACTACATTGATGATCACCTGGAGAGACTAAAGAACCAAATGTAAAATTCCTACTGTGACTGGCCTTAATATTAAAAGCCAGAGAAATGGAAAAAAATAGGCAGAAGAGTGAAGGCCATGTTAAATATTTGGTGTATCTTTTTAAATCATACTTGTAATATATGTCCTTTGTCTTAATTATTAATTCAATGATTCAGTCATCTCTATTTAATTACTCTCTAAATAAACAATAAAAGTTTATTAAGCACATTTCATTTGCTGCTACTCTCTATGAGACTTATAGGCATTACAAAGATAAATACGATATACTTTCTGTTTCTAATAATCCTCAATCAGTGGGATATGTGACTATTAAGATTAATAAATACATGTGGCATAATGACAGATATAAAAGACAAGTGATCTGTGAAATCACAAAAGAAAGAAAGGTATAACTTGAATGACTCATTAAGATGTCATAAAGAAGTAAGCATTTAATTTGGGTCTTGAATAAAAGAATAATAAAATTTGCTGTGTAGAACCAATAAAAACATGCTCAGGCTCAGAAAAAGGGAAATGACAAATAATTTCAATATAATTGGCTTAATATCATGAGTAGAAATTAGAAATGACTTTAGAATTATCAGAAATCTTTTTGCAAACAGTATGTCAGAAAGAATTGTGTTATTCCTAATATTAATATTTATAATTATCAATACCTATAACAATATCTGATACAATGCAATACTCAAGATATTTGAACTGAATTCAACCCTACTAAATCAAATTGAATTTACTTGGCTGCTCTAAATAAATACATTTCTAATAAGCTTTATTTTTTAGAACAGTTTTAGGTTCAAAACAAAATCTGTGGAAAGTACAGAGATTTCCCTATCTACCTCTGCCCACACACGTGAAAACCTTCTCAGTATTAGCATAACTCATCCTAACGTTTGTATTTACTTTATTATTATTTTTTTTAAACAAGGATTAACCAACACTGACACATCATAGTCACCCAGAGTCCATTCTCTACCTTAGGATCCATTCTTGGTCTTGCATATTCTGTGTGTAATGACATGTACCCACCATTATAAAATCATACAGAGTAGTTTCACTGCCCAAAAAATACTCTGTGCTCTGTCTATTCATTCCTCCTTCCTCCCTAACCCCTGGCAACCACTGATTTTTTTTCCTGTGTCCATAGTTTTGCCTTTTTCAGAATGTCATATAGTTGGCATCACACAGGCTGTAGACTTTTCAGATTGACTTCTTTCACTTAGTAATATGCATTTAAGTTTCCTCCATGTCTTTTTTTAGCTTGATAGTTTATTTTAGCACTGAATATTTTTCATTGCCAGGATGTGTTGGGAGCCAACTCATAGGAAAGTTTAACTGAGAAGTTAACCTTTGAACATAAGTCTCACAAGTCTTGCTAGGCTCCTAGGAAAGTCCAGAAGAGCAAACACAAGATAAACCTGAAGATGCCTGCACAGATAAGCCCATGCCTGGAGCTGAAGATAAGTCCATGCCTGGAGATGCCAGAAACCCAAAGTATCCTGTTTGATCTAACACCCAACAGCAGACCCCTAACGGCTGCCGGCGCCACACCAGATCACCCCATGTCTGCCTCCCTCTGATCTTTGAAAATATATATACCCTTGTGTGAAAATAAACTT
>PVKZ01008062.1:0-18314 GCA_004027375.1 Macroglossus sobrinus | reverse complement strand
CTTTTACCCCCACCCCCGACTCCCGTCTCCGGGGCTGGAGACACCGGTGTGGCGTCCCCACGGGCGCCATCAGGCCCGTCCCGATGGCGACGGTGACAGTGACGGCGACTGGGAGGGGGCGTCAGCGAAGACGCGGCCACCACACGGCGTTCGCGCCCCGCCAGGCGGCCGACGACACTTCGCGCGCGACCCCCCGGGTCGTCAGAGACGCTCTACGCGCCCCCCTCCCCCCCCCCGTGCCATCTGCTCCCCCAAAGACAGCAAAGCCACGCCGGGGACGCCGGCGACAACCTCACCGTTCTCCTTGAAGCAGAATTTCTTCTTCTGGTAGGCGATGAAGCTGGAGACGGCCCCCGCCACGGCGACCACCACGGCCCCGACGATGCCGGGGACCACCCCGGGGGCGTCGCCTGCGGGGGGGGGGAGGAGGGGGGGAGACGCGTGACCGGAAGGGAGCGGGGCGGGCACGGGGACACCCCAGGGCCGGTGGCCACAGGACGGAGCGCAAACACGGCCTCCGATCCTTCCGCACGAGCCCGAGAGGCAGCCCCAGCGCTGTGTACGCAGGGGAACCCCCCCCCCCGCTCCCTGAACCCCGAAAGTCACAGGCAACGCCGCGACTCGTCTCACTCCACGCTCGGGGTCCCGGGCCATCATCGGTCCCCAGCGCAGCGTCTCACGCTGTCCCTCGACGTCCGGTGACGAGGGCACGGTCCCCACGCCCTCTACGGACAGCCCGCCCCACACGCCCCTGGGGGCCCGCGGCACGCACCCTGCTCCTCGCCGTCGTGTCTCTGGCCGCCGCCGCCACCTCCGCCGCCGCCTCCGCCTCCGCCACCGCCGCCGCCTCCAGCTGCAAGACAACGGGGCCTTGTAAGGGACAGCGACAGCACGAGCCGGGGCGAGGACAAACCCCCACCAAAGGCCGGCGCCTGGACCCCCGCCTGCGAAGGGACCTTCACGGCAGACAGTACCGCACCGCGAAGGCCACTTAACGCCATGGCGTCCCCTCTCTGTAACGCTGGCAGGTGTCATGTGGGCATGACAGGTGTCACCCCTGTTCATTCTCAGGGCCTTGGTTTCCGCAGTCATTAGTTAACGAGACACCACACAGGCCATGAGCAGCACCAGGTCGTCACAGACGACCCTGGCGAAAGGCTCCACCAGCGGGCGTCTGACAAGCCCCTCCCCGCCCCTATCCCGGTGGCCGGGAAGGGCCTGCTCCATCTGTCACCCACGCAGTGTCCAGAAACCAGCAGCGACAGGGCAGCTCGCACCTGTGACGCCTGTGCAAACGCCAGAGCCCAGAGACAGAGGGACAGGTGGCCCACTGTGACATCACGGGCGGCTGGGACTTTACACCCCGCCGTGATTCTGAGGGGCGGGCAGGCAAGACAGAGAGGACGGACACAGAGACGCACGAGCCAGCCTACCTCCACCTGAATTCCCGTCCAGCAGGTCGGAATCGGAGAATCCACCTAGGAAGGAAAAACAAGGGTGTTTGTCACCTGCCATGTCACATCCGTCCGGCCAGCCTTGATGTCCCCGTGAAACCTTAGGGGGAGTCCCCTTCTATTAAAAAACTCTTGAAATGGGTCTCCCCTGAAACCCAGCCACGACACCTGGCAAAAAGGACACCGGAAGGAGTGAAAACAGCACACCTGTCCTTGGGAAAGACGCAAATACAACCGTCCCAAGGACACATCCATGGCTCTAACGACTGTCACTTTCCAGCGTCCTGTAGGGGGCGCTGTGTTCTGATCTATCTCTGCACTCAGGACCCAGGCAGGTGACCCAAGGTGGGCACCAGGACGTTAGCCAAACGGGACACGAATGCAAGAACGAAACCTCGTATGTGTGTATGTGTGTGTCTGTGTGTGTGTGGGGGGGGGGACAGGCATTTTTTTGTGACACATCCTAAAACCTATTTGTTTTTTTTAGCTTAAGAAACGCAGTTTTGGCAACGGCAGTATTGACGAACTGCAAACAGAATCCAATTTCCTTTTTCTTTTAATTAAAAAATTTTTTAAATATTTTTTAAATACTTTGCTATTCAGTGTTCTTGTATATGAGTTTCGGGCACACAGCACAGTGGTGTGACATCTATATAATGACCAGTGATGGCCACGATAGATCTAGTGTCCACCTGGCATCACACCTGGCTTTTACTCTGGTCTCTGTGCTGCATTTTACGACCCCGGGACTGTTCTGTAGCTGCCAATCCATCCTTCTTCATCCCACCCCCGTTTCCATCCCCATCAGTATATTCTCTGGGTCTAAGAGTCTGTTTATTCTGTTCTTTAGATGCCCCCTGTAAATGAGATCACGTGATATCTGTCTTTTCTCTGTCTGACTTATCTCACTCGGCACACGACCCTCTGGGTCCACCCGTGTTGTCGCTAACGGAGAGATCTCATCCTTCTTCAGGGCTGAGTAATATTCCACTGCATATCTGTACCACCTCTTCTCTCTTCATTGCTCTACTGATAGACTTTGAAACAGAGGCTATAACAAGACACAACAAAGTACCCAAGGATCCTCTTCCCAGGTATTTATCTGGAGAAACCCAAGACGCTAATTTGAAAAGACACAGGCTCCTCCCCATTCACTGTAGCATCATTTACAGAAACCGAGAGTTTTAACGTGGCCTCCGTTGGGGTTGGCCGTCCTGCCCCATATGGACGCGTTCACATGGGCAAATGTGAAAGACACATGAGGGAGAGCCGTGTCACCCCAGCTGCAGTCACCTGACAAGTGAACCGGAGACCAGGAGAGCCACGCCGAGGTCAGCCCGGCCCGGCCCAGGCTCCTGACTCATCACGGGCTTTAAAAATGTGAAGCCTCCCGATTTAGGGACGGCTGTCTGGATGTGTTAGGTGACAATGCTGAATTTAATCCACCCATTTAACGAACGCTGAGTTTAACCCACCCATTTATCATGACTAAGCAGAGTTTAATTCCAGCAATGCAAACGGACACTTTACACGTCGACACCCTTCAATGTAACTTATGATATTCGTGGGTTAAAAGTGGGGGGGAAAAGACCATCTACATGGATGGCCGCACGCATCTGATAAAATTTAATATCTACTCCTGTTTAGGAAAACTGAGTGAACCAGACTAGAACGATATTTCCTGAAATGGATCTCTTTTCCTTTAAAAAAAAAAAAGAAAAAGGAAAAAAAAGAAAGAAAAAACACAATTTTTTTTGTATAAAAAGTCAAGTATGACTCCTCTTCTATTTTAAAGTCGTCTTGAGTTTTGTAGCCAAGGCAAAATGACACAAATACAAGTCCCTTGTACAGAAAAAAATATAAATGTAATAAACTGAAACGTTTTTTTTTTTAAAAAAAATCATTTGTACGTAACATGACCGTCCTCTTGGAACAAAAATAAAGAGAAATAAAGAGAAATCAAGAGAAACCATCAAAATAAATAAAGGTTCTCCATTAAGTGGCTCGTTCAGAAATAGCGACAAAAGTCATTTCCACAGTACGGAAATAACCAGAAAAATAACGGACACAAAAAATGTACTTACAGAAACAAGTAAACACGGGGAGAAGCAATTTAAAAACGCATTTGGAACAATAATGAGAAAGAAGCCCATAAAATTGAACCTCGAGGAAAAACTGCATTTTATGGTTGTGTCTGCCGTTTTGTGTGTCCACTTATGCTTCTGAATGGTTCGGCTGAAAATAAACCAGAGCTTTTATTTTCCCTGAGAGAGAAGAGGGATGATGACAAAATGATTCTGGAGTTACAAGGAAAAAAAAAAAAAGTTACAAAGGAACAGAAAAACACACACAGGCATAAAATACGCCACAGGGGGAAAAAAAAGTTTGCCTTGCTTAAACAGTCAAAAATACTGTGAAAAAAAAGATTCCAAGGTGAAAATAGGTAGCAAAACCATGACTGAACATAATAAATATCTGTAAATAAATGTGGTCAGATTATAAATCAGTAAGGAGACGAGATATCCTGAAATATAAAAAAATTAAAAAATGACACAAATTAATAGTTTAAAAAAACTGTATCTTGCCAACTGACGTACTGAATATATATTTTTTAATTTCAAAAGTAAAGACATTTAAAAAAAGGACAAGAGGGCTATGCTACATTTCACAATCTATCTGACAAATGTTTTCTGGCGATGAGGTGCTGAAGAAATGGATTTTTGACACACAGTGAGAAGCAGCGTCAATTGGCAGAATTCTGAGGGCAATTTTTAAAAATATGGACCAAAACTACAGGTGTAGCTCACACACCTTGACCTAAACAGATTTACTTCGAGAATCCCTTTTGAGGAATTCACAAGAAAAAATAGTAAAAAAAGGAAAGTGCGTGAAGATGCCTTAAATATGCTCTGACATTCATACTTCGACAATATCAGAGGAAATCGTTGAGCGTTTTGTAAATTAGAGCTTAGTTACGAGGGCGTCTGATTGTCGCTAAAGATAGTACGACAAAAGCTGGAATGATGTCAAGAAAAGTTTACAGAATATTAACGAGCCAAAAAAAAAAAATAATAACGTGAGGGCACAGAATGAGCCAAAGATTGTCATTTTTTTTTCGCCTAAAATTTTTTCTTTCTCCCCAGTGGACATATAACATGCTGGAAAGAGTGAGCGTGAAAATGCAAACGCTGGTGGAAGGCGGGCGATGTTTGTATCTTTCTGTGTCGAAAGAAAATGAAACTAATCTGTGAATAAGAAAAAAAAAATACTGAAAATCGACAGTCTCGACAGACATTCAATTCAGAAAACCGAGGCCAGGCGGTGACTCTGAGTCCCCAGGGATGTGTTGGGAGAGGCAGAAAGTTATCCGAACAAGCCGATTCTGTTCTCCACGTAGAAGCTAGACACTTATCACCCTGCATTCGGCCTCTTCGCGAGCTGGTGACACCCTGAACGCAAAATCGGGACCCGTCCAGCGGACACGGCGCCCAAGGCCAACACATCCCTTTAAAACGGGGCGCCCAGGACCGGGAACTTGTTATAACGTCGCCCCAAGGGCAGCGAACACGACGCACGCGCATTCGAAACTGTCCCCTGTCTCAGCGGACACGGGCGTCGCTGCTCTGTGTGGAAGGAAAGCAGCGCAGCGGGGACCCGCCACCCCCGGCCGCCCCCCGGGGGTCTCACCGGCAGATCCGGGCTGCTCCGGCTTAGGGTTGGGTGGTGGGTAAGGCTGCGGGTTCGGTCTCGGGTTGGGTCTCGGCCTGGGCGTCTGCGGCTCATCTGTGGGCAAAAGGCGACAGACAGTTGCGGCCACGGGCGCTTTGCAGCTCGTGAGCGCGCGCGCGTGGCGCACGAGAGGGTCCCACGACTTTGCGGGGCGCACGGCCCGGACACCCCGCCAAGCACTTGCGGACCATCCCCCGCCACCTTCCAGCCGCAGCGCTCGCAGCGCAGCGTGCCTTTCGGGCGACACCAAACGCGTGCGCCTGGCACCGCCCGCTTCGGGCACTGAAACACAGCGCCCCCCTCTCCCCCTCACGGCTTCATCTGTACCCAGAATGTCCACGCGGGGTCCCAGTGGGCTGAGCCACGGCACAGCGCACGGGGTCCTGCAGCCAGCCCTGGCAAGGGCACCCCTTTTTCCTGCTACCCCTCCGCCCCCGCCAAAGGCTGAGTTTTCGAAATAAAAGCCAGCGCGTGCATAAAAAGCAAAAACTCAGCAGCACAGCCATTCCCAAGCTTTTCCTGGGAAAACCCGGCTCCCCCTCATCCCTGGAAAGGGACGGTAGCGATGGAAATGATAATAAGTGGGCGACGGGACGTGGAGGGGAAATACTCACGGTGTCCGCCGCCGCCCAGGGCATCGTGCAAATCGAACTCGTCACCTAAGGGAGAGACGCCAGGCGTCAGTCAGCAGCCACGTTGGGTGGGGGCGACACGCGGAGGACAGGGGGCCCTCCCTACGCAGGTGCAGGAAACACTGCAGCCGTGAAAACCTACACGCCTTCTGGTGACATCTCGACAGAGAAGCAGAAGCGCCAAGCGCGCTCGCGTCCCCGCGTCCCCGCGTCCCCACGCCCTCAGACAAAAAGGCATCTACAAAGAAAGCGAACGCGCCCCGCGGCCCGTTCTGCAAAAACGCTGTCCTGCCTCTGGGCCCCCATCTATCCCCACTAAGGGGACCGCCAGCAGGGACACCAGGGACCCCGTGAGCCGACGTGGGGGAGGAGGGCGCCTCGACCGCGGTCCTGCCGAGCCCAGCGGAGGGCTGCGGACGGTTATCAGAGGCTGCCTCGTTTGTGTAAAGAACGGTTTTCAGATTCCAGCTACGTCTGGACACGCGCGTGTGTGTGTCCCCCTGACGCAGCGCGTCGCGGGCGGGAAGAGTGAGTGGCAGCCGCTGGGCGCTGGCGGCGGCGCGAGTTCTGGGACCCGAGCGTCATTTATTTATCCTGCGTCCTCGGCGAGCGCGCGCTGCGCTCGGGGACGTGCATCTCGGTGAGGGGTCAGCGCGCGTCCGTCCTCACAGTGGGCACTGCGCGCGACAGCGGGCCCTGGACGGAAGCCCAGGACACACACACCCCCACCCCTGCTCCTAGGGGCCCGTGGGTCGCGCGCCCACCACCTGCGCGCTGCGTCTGCGCAGTGACAACGCTACCTGTGTCCGGCCGCTTCGGGGGCGTCACCGTGGGTTTCTTGTCATTGTCTGCAGGGAAAAGAGACGTGTCCTTAAAACTCGGGGGCTCAGACACGGTGACATCGGGAGGAACCGTGCACAGCTGTGTTTCAAGCAGCCTGCGCTGCAGCCACCGGTGGTCGAGGGCTGGAGGATGGATGACCCACCGTGAGCCACACACGCAGCTGGCACGCAGGGAGGCTAATGTCGCCTGCGATTTTTTGGGGGGGAGCAGGAGCCTCCCGGCAGCTGGGGCGTGGACTGGGGCTGTGGGCGGGGCCAGCAGGGCGCGCGGTCCGCACTCATACAGGTGGCACAACCCAGAGGGACATGGCACCCCTGTCTGAACCGCTGCTCACGTGTCTTGCGTGGAACGCGCTCCCGGCTGCCCAGGGCCCCCCGCCGAGGGCCCCCCCCCGGGAACCGAGCGCGAACACACTGAGGCCAACAGACCCAAATGCGACCCCCCAGCCCCGCCTCTTCTGACCAGCCCCAAAGCACCCCAACGCCTCGACTAAGGGGATGGCGTCTAGTGCTGTCCCCGTGGTTGTGACTCCAGGGTGTGCGACCGCGCCCCCCTCCCCCAAATTCACGTCCACCCAGAACCTCGCAAGGCGACTCTGTTTCCAAACAGAGTCTTTGCAGGTGGCATCGGTGAAGCCGACGTTAATCTAGAGGTCGCAGTGGACACGCCTGGCCCTTTATATACGTGCAGGGTCCCCAGAAGAAGGACAACATCTGCACGCAGAGGCGCAGGCACTCAGGGAGGTGACAGTGGCACCAGCCGGGCGACGCCAGCGCTGGCTCGTTCCCCAGGCCCCGCCCACTGCGCACGGCGTCTGTGACACACGCATTATTCCCGGGGGGTGGGGGGGGGGACGGCTGACTTATCCCCATGAAGCCACCTCGGTTTCCCTCGCCCGAGGGGACTGACTCTGTGCGTCAGCGCACAGCACGTTCCAATGTGTCCACCGCGCTGCAACAAAATATCCACGGTCCTTTCAAAACAAACCAAAACAAAAAAAACTAAATGGTACTCACCGCCGAGGGCATCCGATAAATCGAATTCGCCTAGGGAGAAAAAAGAACCTCGTGAGAAAGAAGAGAAACCGAGTCAGCGTGGAAATTAAGAAAACAATTTAAAAAAAAAAAACGGAAGCGGATGACGTATTCCTAGGTTGTCTCGTGTGTTCGCGGGGAAAGGGGGCCTGAGAAGCGGGGCGCAGGTCGTCCGCCCCTGATCCCGGCGGTGTCAGCCCGGGAGGAAGTGACGATCCCACAGGGCGTCGCCAAAAAATCGGGACCAAGGGACCACGGCCCGGATGCGCCAGCCTGGGCGTGTGCGCGTGCGCAGTGCTGTTTGGGGAACCCCGCGGCTCGGCCCGCCCCTCCTGACCCTACCCCCCGGATTCCTCCCTCTACCCCCCACGACCCAGCCCAACCTGCCCTCCGGAGCCTACACCCCTCCCCCGAGACGTGACGCTCGCCCCCGCCCCTCCCCCACGGGGCCCTGACCCAAACCCAGGAACAGCAGATGTGGGGGTGCGGCCACACGCGCGACACCCCCCTCGCAGCTGCTTCTGTCTGCTGCCGAGTCTCTCCTCCACGACCACGGCGCGTGTCGCCAGCCAGGCCCCACACGGACCCCAGAGCCCAGCGCCACCCAGACCCGAAGGCCAGCCGAGGGGGGCGTCCGGGCTCGTCTGAGAGGGGACAGCAAAAGGAAGAATGACCCCTGCCCTGCGACAGTTTCTGTCCCATCCCCCCCCCCGCAGCGGTAGCTTGCCTTGCAGGTGACAGCGTGCGGGACACCGCAGCTGTCCGCCGGGTAATGTCACCTGCCACTGCATCTCGGAGGGCTCCCCCTGCCCCTCGGTGGCCCCTGGACACCAAGCCCCAGCCTCGCCACCTGCTGCTGCTCAGGTGACAGGAAAAGCCAGGTGACGTCCACCTGGGAATGCGTCCCAGACACAGCGCCGCGGAGACGCGGGAGTGGGGGGCGGGGTCCCATGACACGGGCACGGGGGCTCCTGGCAGAAACCCCCCTCAACCCACAGCTCCCCAGACTGCCAGCTGGGGCGGGGGCCGCAGAGGGGGCAGCCTGGGGCGTCAGCATCCCTGGAGACTAGCCTGTCCCCTCAGCGGAAGCCTGCACGGCCGCTGGCTGCCAGCTGGCCGCTCAAGCCGCAGATGTTCTGGGAACACGTCGTGTCGTGACTCAGACAGCCGAGGGCGCCGCCCTGCCCCGCGGGGCGTGAGTCACCGGCCAGCTCACTCCCTTCTGATGCCAGAGACCTGATTTTTCCCACTGGGGCTGGTCACGCTGAAATACAGATGCGGGGAGGCGGGGGGCCTGCAGCCCCGAGAACCGCGCCCTGGATTCCAGCTGGTCCGGGGTGTGTGGAGCCCCGCCTGTGACACACAGCCTCCCTGACTGGACACACCGCCTGTGACACAGCCCCCCAAACCTCCTCTTAGCTTCCGCCTCAAAGGAACACGGCTCAGACGCAGAATTCAGGGCAGAGATATGCATAGTCATGAGTTCAAAAAGTTACAAAGTCCTAGATTCATACTTGCAACTTGCATAAGTACATACAACTGTAATAGAGGGGCTAGAACTAAAAATAGGATAGCAATCAGACAGAAGCGTTTGTAATCATTGTAAACATTATAAATTACATGATTTATATAAATTATGTAATTTATATAAATACATACATATAAGTAAAATATAGATTCTAGAAATAAAAGCAGGATGGAAATGAGACAGAAGCATTCGTAACGGGTGTAAAAATTATAAATTACGTCATTTATACGGGAGGCTTCTGTAAATAAATATAAATAAATTATAGATCAAGGAGTGAAAATAGGATTGAAATAAAACAAATATTTATAATAAGTTGTATGAATTATGAATGTGTGTCATTTACACACGGAATGTATAAAGTATACAAATCAATATATAAAATTAAAATAAAAATGAATTATAAAAATGTAATTAGAATAGAAAAAAATAGAGTTAAAATAATAAATTATACAAATTACATTGCTTCTACAGAGGCTGCCGTATAAGTCATGTGACTATATAACACTAAAATATAAATAAAAACAGAATAGAAATGAAATATGTGTATAACCTGTATAATAATTGCACATTATAGAAATGACAAAATACGTAATCTATTCATGCATAGAATTTATAAATTATATAAATAGAAATAAAATAGAAATGTTAGAAGTGAGCTATGAGTATTTATACTAAATTATATAAATTACGTAATCATTTGTACTTATAAATTTTATGATTTATAGAGAGGGTAAGTACAGAACTTCCAACCTCTATAAATAAATAAATAAAAGACGTGAACGATAGCGATAGGATGAGAACAGAAATGCATAGCGTAGTTATAGTAACATATTACAAAAGCTGTACATTGTGTAGATAAGTACGGGTATAAATACTGTAGAAAGAAGTCACAGAGATAAGGTCAGGAGAGAAGTGGAATGGAGGGGCCTGAGCCGTGAATGACAAGACTCGCGACAATCATGACGTGACGACAACGAAAGTGGGCGGGGAGGAGCTTTCTGGTGCCGTCTGTGTTCCTGGAGCTTTCTGGCGAGCACAGAAGCAGGGACCCCCCCACACCGCGCCCCGGCCCCACCCACCCACCGCGGCCGGTGGCAGACCCCCCACACGCCCGCCCTGCACCATGTAGGGCGCTCACGCCCGCTGTGTCATGAGAAGCCCAGCCTTGAACCCTGCTGTCTGCTGCCCCGTGCATCTATCTATGTGCCCCGGTGGACTTCCTGAGCCCCCCAAAAACGTAAACTGCAGAACACCCCCGCGAAGTGACAGGGACAGATGGCAATGGACAAACAAGCAGTGTCAACAGACAGCAGGCAAAGCTCTTCAGGAAAAAAGCACCTGTCACCTGGCCTGTCCCCGAAAACCTGGGTACAGGTGGGGCAGGGGCTTAAGTCAGGGTCCCCCAAAAACCTCGATCCAGGCGGGGTGGGGGCTTGTTCAGGGTCCCCTGGCCACCCCGGCAGTGTCCCACGAGGGCACTGAACACAGAGCCAACTCTCCGTTCTCTCCCTTCAGCTTGGTCACTGCCCTGAGCCTTCACGGTGGCCCTAAATAACCCGCCCTCCTGTCCCAAGCTTCAGCAGTTCGGGGGCCCTCCATGTCACGGGAAGTGGGACCCCCCAGCCTGCAGGGTGGAACCAACCATCAGTGTCCGTCCCTCCTAGGAGGGACATTCCATGAAGCCACCGAGAAGACTGAAGTTAGCAAAGGTTCCGTAGTCGCTCCTCGGGGAGCTACAGGGTCCCAGTGTCACGTTTTTGAAAGCTAACCCAGACCTGACCTCATTCCACGGTGCTGCTTTTGTAAAGACAGCATGTTGCGTACACACTGGGATGCCTTCCCCCTGGACCCAAGGCCACCCACAAGGACACAAGGCCACCCGCAAGGACACGCCCGCACGAAGCTCAGCCAACACACGTATTCTCTCTGTGTGTCACACGGCGGCCACCTCGTGCTTCAGGACTCTGGGCAGCCCCTCAGCGGCATGCATGGGTCCATGACAAAACCCCAGGCGTAAAGATTCAAAAACCATGGCACCGAGGGGACCTCAGGAGGACACGAGTTTGCAGTCTGAGAGCTGACAGCCGACTCTGTCTTTTGGTCACTCTCCATGTGTGTGAACTGGGAGGGCGGTGACTGGAGTGACAAATCAAGTTTAGCAGGCGGGCGACGTCACAGACGGGGCATCTGAACTCTGAGGGTGGACCGTGCTTGGGTACGAACAACTCGATCAGAGCAGGTCCTGTGGTGTCCACAAGGTGTCATCGTGTGTCCCTTGAAAATGGATGGATGGATTGTGGATGGTGGATGGTGGATGGTGGATGGGTGGATGGGTGAATGGATGGGTGTATATGTGGGTAGATAGATGGATGGATAGTGGGTGGATGGTTGGGTGGTCGGGTGGGTAGATGCATGGATGGATAGTGGATGGATGGATGAATGGTAGATGGATGGTGGATGGATAGATGGATGGGTGAATGGATGGGTGGATGGATGGGTGGATGGCTGGGAGGTCGGGTGCGTGGGTGGGTGGATGGATGGGTGGATGGCTGGGAGGTTGGGTGCGTGGGTGGGTGGATGGATGGATGGTGAATGGGGGCTGAGTGAGTGGAGGAACGGGCTGACACGTAAATCAGTGCGTGGATGAGCTGACAGGTGGATGGACGATGGAAGCCGTCAGAAGGAGCAGAGTCCTCAGTGACAGGCCTCACGTCAGTTCACAACAAGAATTCAGTGAGTTCTCTTTTGTTCTAAAAGTCACTGAATACGGGACCTTCCCCTCCTACGTCAAGCCACCTTCCCGGTACAGGAGCTGTCCTGTCCACACCTGGCTATGTTAGTGCTGTGTATGTGAGCAGCCATCCCTGAACAAGCCCTGAGGCCCCAGCGCCCGAGACTGGCCATCAAACCATGTTTCCACCCACCCATCCACCCATTCACCCATCCATCCATCCATCCATCCATCTATCCATACACCGTCCATCTACCCATGCACCCATCATCTATCCAACCATCATGCATCCAACCATCCATCCATCCATCCATCCACCCATTCACCCACCCATTCATCCATCCATCTATCCATCCACCATCCATCCATCCATCTATGCATGCATCCATCTACTCATCCACCATACATCCATCCACCCACCTACTCATCCATTCACTCATCCATCCATCATCCACCATCCACCATCCATCCATCCACCCACCCATCCATCTACCCATCAATGCATTCATCCACCCATTCACCCATCCATCCATTCATCCATCCACCATCTACCCATCTATCCATCCACGCACCCATCATCTGTCACACCCATTGGGTGCCACCTCACTCCAACCACGCCATGGTCCTCACGTAACTTCCTTAGCAGGGAAGGCCCCCGCCCTCACCTTCCACGCAGCCCCCATCTCTGTGACACTGCCATTCATCACCATCCCTCCTCGCTCTGAGACCCACACCAACCCTTTCTTCTCCTGCCAACCCAGCATGGAGCTGCACCCCAACCCCTACCCGTTCTGCTCGCTGCCGCCCTCGCCGAAACCCTGTGCACGGCGACGTCTCTTTGTGCCGAACTCGTGGGACACAGCACCACGCTAATTCACACCCAGACCTGGACTCACGCCCTCCTGTAAAAGCACAGAGCACACAAAGCTGACAGTGATCGGCGAAATCTGGCTTCTTGCAACATTCCCCAAATCTATCCGCCCCCCGCCCCAAGGCCCACTGGCCCGGAGATAACACAAGCTCTCGATTGTCTGTGCGAGCGTCACTTGCATGCACTGTGTCCCCGTGGAAATGCAGGCACATTCCCGACGACATCCCTGCAGACGGAAACAGGACACGGGGGCCGGGAGCAGAAGCCACAGGGCGGGCTGCCTCGTCCCACGACACACGATACCCACTATGGCCACTCATTAAAATAGATTTTTTTCCCCCCAAGAAAAAACACCCTTGGAGCAATTCTGTTGTGCTTTCACGAGGCTCTGATCAGCTGCAGCTTTGCAGGCACGTCCCCAGAAACAGAGGGGATGCCACCCACACCCACGCCCGCTGGACACAGCGCCCTCCTTGAATGGGGTTTCAACGTCCAGACGCGTCCCGCAGGGCCGACCACGGGAACAGGCGCATTTAAACCCCACAGCTCCCGTTACGCAGCGGGGAACGGGTAGCAACGCCCGACGGCAGGCCACCGAGCGTGGGGACGCCACTGCTTCTCACGCGCCGGGGGCACCTCTGTCCCCTGCTCTCGTCTCCCACGCTGCCGACCCTACAAATCCGTTCTCAGCCGTCCCCGGGAAAAGCTACTGGTGCGAGGGCTCGCTTCTAATTCTGACAAGCAAAAAGGAAGTAGTGTCTGGTTTCCTGTTGAAGGTTTTTGAAGAAACAATGTGACGAGCGAGGCTGCCCCGGAGGGATGCCAGCTACGACGGTGACTCATTCCGATGCCAAGCCAAGACGCACCCAGTGGGTGCTCACGCAAACCCGGAACGACGAGACCTGAGCGGAATCGTAGGGCAGGGAATTCAAGAGCAGGGAGAGAGAGAGCCCCACCGAGGGCTGGGTGCAGACAAGGACGGGGACCTCAGCCCGGTGGCGACAAACGGGAGCGAGGCTTGGTGAGCGCCCGTGTCAGCCCACAGACCGCACCCACGAATCAGGAGCGCCCCCATCTCGCGTACTGCCCCCAGTGGTCTCTGCCACACGGAGACAGAACTGAAAACCAGCCCGGTGGCCTCTGGTGGGACCAGCAGTGCCGTACTGGGTTACCGGCGAACGCAACATCGAAAACAACAGTTCCTCTTCCAAGCAAACCCCTGTCCCCACCCTCCCCCCTGCTCTGTCTGCTTTCAGAAACTCCTCCCGTCTCCGTAAAGCTCCTTCCATCGGCTTCTCTGGGATCTGTGGCCTGTACCCCCCGTAGGTGCACGCGCAGAAAAGGCTGCTCTGTCGTCCGCTAGGCGGGCTGGCCGGGACGCACGCGGCCTTCTCTTTTTCTGGGCTCACGTCCCACCCCCCGGGGTTTGGAGAACCCCCTCCCTGTCTGTCTCGAAGCAGAGCAGTGCCCTAAAAGCACGCCTGGACATGGCCGGGCCACGGCGAACAGCGGCCAAGGCAGATTCACTGGGGACAGGGACCCCAACGCCAGCACGGGGGCACATGGGGACACAGGAAGCCGTGTGTGTCCTGTGCGGCGTCCGTGAGGCCTGGGCGCCCTGGCAGGCACCCCTCGAACATCTGGGGGGGGCGCTGAACCAGGCACGTGATGGGAACCAGGGTGCCGACGGATGTCCGGCCCCCAAGGGCGTGTGGCCGTGTCACCTGCCATGCTGTATCTAAGTCACTGCAGCATGTCACGGCTTCCCATACAGAAGGCCAGTGTGACTGGAGAAAACTCAGCAGAAACGAGTCCCCCACCATCACAGGGCCTTTAGTCCCTGTCCTTTGGGGGGGGGGGGACGGGGAAAAAAAATCATCCATTGGAAATAAAAAAGAAGCATCCAGTGGATCATCAAGTTTTTTTTACTATGCTGAGATCCAGCGATAAACAGCTGTGGACGCAGCAGCGAGGCAGAGGCGCGCGGGGAAGGCGAGGCGCAGGTGGGGGGTGGCTTCTATGTAGATAAGCACATGGGAGGGGCGCTGGGGGTGGGGGGGTCTGCTCCAGAGAGGGGCTGAGAGGGAGGCCAGGCCCACGCTTGTCTGGGGGGAGCCGGGGGATAGGGGTACAGGCGGCCAGGGGGACGGCAGAGGCCTCGGCCGCCGGAACACCTGGGCTCACGTAGGTGCCGTAGGTTTGAGACCGCGCAGACGCAGTACAGAGCCGCCTTCGCGAATCGGGCGTGGGGCGATGTGCACCCAGCATCTCCCGGGGTGCCTGTGTCCCAGCCAGCCCCCCCCCGCGGGGCCACCCAGGTGCAATCGGAGGAGGGGTGTGGCACCCACGGGGCCGGCTGGCAACAACCTCTCACTGTCACTCCACCCTCGACATCTGGATTTCGAGAATTCCTCCCCGTGGGTGGGGACACCCCGAGCACCACCCCCCTCCCAGCGGCCGCCTCCTCCCACCTGCTCGCGCTCCCACGGGAATCTCTGAAAACACACACACACACACACACACACACACACACACACACACAGACACCTGTGAACACAGCACCCCGGCACAGGCCGGCGCTGTCGGCAGCCACCCGACCCGACCTGTCCACTGCCTCTCAAAGAGCTGTGGCACCCAGAACGACCGGGAACCCTGCTTCTGTAGGGGAGTGCCCCCTGAACGCCACCCCCTCCCCCTCCCACCCTCAGAAGCCGAAAGCTCCTTCCGGTGACACCCATTTGTATCTTGGGAACAGGCTGTTCCCGTGCCCGGCCCTTGGAGGAGCAGAGGAGGGCCCTTCAGGCCGGGAAAGCTCCTTTGTCTCCCTCCCCCACCCCGTGTCCCCCGCTCTGCGCCCTTACGCCCACCCCACCGCCAACAACTGGCAACCCCGACTTCCTGATCGTGGCCACTGTTTTGAGGTTGCCAGGCACCCCAGCGACGCGGGGATTTTTTTTTTCTTCTGAAAAATGCAAATTCACTTGTTCCTCCACATTCCCCAAGGCGCTACCCCAGAGGGGGCCGGCGGCGACACCCCAAGCGGACAGGAGGTTCCAGATGCAGAGCGGGCCGGCCCTCCGCGGAGAGTGGCCGTCGGAAGGAAGCCCCCCGAGTTTCGGGACGTTGCAGCTGTCCCCATCCTTGTGGCCCTGGGTGCCATTTGCCTGTTTGGACGTTTCTCTTTCCGGGGGAAATATGGGGTTAGGAGAACCGCTTGGGGTGCACGTGCCTGGGGCGCGCAGCACACAGTAGGTGCTTGCAGGAAGGAAGACACGCGTAGCGAAGGGACCAGCTGGAACGAACACACACACACACACACACACACACACACACACACACACACACTCCTATGAAGAACTATATTGTTGTGCACAAGCTTCCACGATAAACAAGGACATTTAGGGACCAAAATGCAAAAACCAGAAACGCATCTGGGCCCTCCCAGGGCCAGCTGCTCCCAGCGCTGGATGAGGCTTCCCTTTCCCGGCAGGCGCCCGCCTCCCCGGCCGCCCCCGAAACTCGCCCCCGCCCCGCAGCGGCCCGCCCGCTGGGCCGCCGGAGTGCGCGGCCTTGTCAACGGCCCGGCCACACCGAAAGTGCCCGCTGCTCTGGAGAAGGCTGTCCCCGCACGCCACGCCCAGCGGGACGCCAACGGTCCCTCCCAGAGAACAAAGGGAAGGAGCGAACGGCCCATCAGGTCGCAGGGACCGGCTGGCTGTGCGCCAGGGCGGGTCCCCGCGGCTCTGCCAGTTCCCGGCGCGCGCCCCGCTCCCTTCCACTCCCGGGTGTCCGTCCCGCTGGGGCCCAGCGACCATGTGCTGAGAACACGTTTGGGGGCCGCGCCCGCCCGGGCACGCACGCAGCGAGTGTCGGATCGCTGGTGTGCAGGGTTCCGAGTTTTGTCTGACTTTCTCTCGTCCCCTCCCCCCGCGCCCAGGCCGAGAGAGCCGGAGCCGAGTCCAAATTTAGGCCGGGGCGCAGGGCGTGGCCCGCGGAGGCCACCAGGCGCCCGGCCACGGGGCGCGCCCGCGCGGGACGGCGAGCCAACGCGACCCCGGGGACGGGTTACTGTCCCCCGGGCGAAGGAATGGCATGTCACCGCTGTCCCCCGGGTCCCCGCAACTTTTATAGCTGGCGATTGTGGAAGGGGACCCTGGCCGCTCGCGCCTGGAACAGAGCTGGAGGGGAGCGCACGGCCGCCCGCCCGCTCGGGCCGCTGGCCGCCCGTGGGCACCGCGTCGCCAGCGCGTCCGCCCCGTGCGCGCCCCGCCCGCCCCGGGGTCCCCGCCCGCCCCGCGGGTCCCCAGCGGCCGCGCCGCGCCGCGCGCTCACCCTGGGCGGGCGCCCGAGCGCTCAGCAGGCCCAGCAGCAGCAGCAGCAGCAGCGGCGGCGGCGGGACGGCCCCTCGGCGCGCCATGGTGCACCCGCAGCCCCGCAGCGACGGTCCCCGGAGTGGCGCGCGCGCGGGCGGGGCGGCGGCACGGGCCCCCGGGGGGCGGGGCCGGGCGGGCGGGGCGGGGACCGGGGACGCGGGGGGGCGGGGGGGCGGGGGGGACGGCCCCTCTCCCCCGCCTGCGCTCGCCCCGCCTGCAGCGCCGCGGAGAGGCCCGGGGTGCGGCGCGCGGGTCTGGGGCGGGACGGGCCCCGGTGGCCACGCGGACGTGGAAGGAGAGTCACCAACCCCCCAGCGCCCCGGGAAAGTGCGGGGCGCTTCCCTCCTCGCTGCCAGCGGGAACCTCAAGGCACATAAAATACCCTCGCTGCTCAGATAAGTGAGGGGGCCTCGCCCCCTGGGCCCTGCCCCCTCCCTGTCACCGGAACGCCCCCTCCCCCGGTGGCCTCTCCCTGGGTGGCAGAGTGGAAACCGCCCCTCACCCAGTCCCTCGTCTCCACACCCCGCACCGACCCCACCGGACCCCGTCCCAACAAGAGCGCGCGGAAGAGCTTAGTGACATCAGCCTCTTGCTCAGAGCCCGGAGCGTGGGGCGCGCAGCGAGGCCGCCACTAGTGCCCAGCGCCACCCGGGGCACGGTCTGTGAGGGGCAGGGCGTGTCGCCCCTCTGCCCCCCAAGGCTGCGGCGGCCGAGTCCGCGTCTCTGGGGACGGTCTCGGGCCACCCCGCCGTGTGTGGCTGTCCTTCCGTGCCGCAGGCGGGCTTTTTAACTCAGGTGTCAGCTTGACATGCGCTCCGTGTTCCTGCGGG
This sequence comes from Macroglossus sobrinus, assembly GCA_004027375.1. Classification (NCBI taxonomy): domain Eukaryota; kingdom Metazoa; phylum Chordata; class Mammalia; order Chiroptera; family Pteropodidae; genus Macroglossus; species Macroglossus sobrinus. Next base: position 289 of record PVKZ01008062.1, on the reverse strand, counting down.
GTCTGCCACGGCACATATCCCTGAGTCACAGTCCCGCGTCCCGCGCTGCGGACCGGCCCCAGCTCCCTCCCCCCCCCGCCCCGCCCCGCCCCGCGCTCACCCCTCCCCTCCCCTCCCGCCGGGCTGAGTCACGGCCCCTCCCCCGTCCCGCCCACCCCGTGCCGCCAACCGCCATCCGCTGCCACTCAGGCGGGGCAGGGAACACCCCCTGGGTCGCACACTCCTGGCCAGAGGTGGCGGGGTGTGCAAGGCTAAGGCCCACACCCTGCGTTTGGCCAGAGAGTACCCC
>PVKZ01008061.1:0-18370 GCA_004027375.1 Macroglossus sobrinus | reverse complement strand
AGGGTCAATTGATTATAGAAGGAACTAGTCTCCTAACCCTCTTAGAAACAATAAACAGGCCATTTCCATGAAATTGACTATGGTAGAGCCTCTATTGGTATACTTCTCCTAATATAGAGAGGACTTTTAAAACATAACAAAACAAAATCAAAATGGAAAAGTATCACCAATAGAATTCTAAAAACTAGTTGGATAAATAATTATTTTTCTTAATATATTTATAAAAATAAAATCACTTTATAACTCTTTTACTAATATGTCTTAGAGTTCTGTTTATTTCACTCAATTTCTTATAAAAGGAAGCACTAATTAGGCCTAGCATAAAAAAAAATTTTCTTTGATATCTGGCTCCTTATCCTTAAATCAATATACTATGTTAGTATGTTTATAATTGTAGACTCACACCAAATTAGGTGTTTTTTGAGGTTAAGTCAAATGATAAATAGAGAAGGAACATACGGGTCTGTCAGCAAAGAGAATCTCTCAAGAAAAGGCTCAACTATTTGCCATGGTTTTTCTGATGGCATCTTTGACCTCCTTGTTTCTCAGGCAATAGTTAATAGGGTTGAGCATGGGAGTGAAGACTGCATATGTAGCTGAGACCAATTTGTTAAAATTGAATGAAGCAATAGCCCGAGGTTAAACATATATGAAGATCACAGCTGAGTAAAAGATGACCACCACTGTAAGGCGAAAGCCGCAGGTGGAGAAGGCCTTCTGCCGACCAGCGGCAGAGGGAATGTGCAGGATGGTAGAGACAATGAAGGCATAAGAAATAACAGTGGCTATGAGAGGTAATACAAGGATGATGATGGCAAGCACAAAGTCTACCATCTCAGCAATGGAAAAGTCCATGCAGGCCAATTTGAGGATGGGGACACATCACAGAAAAAATGGTTTACAATATTATTGCCACAGAAGGAAACTTGGGAGATGAAGTAAACCTTTACCATGGAGATGGTGAAGCCACTCACCCAGGAACTGATGGTCAGCTGAACACAAAATTCTGTGGTCATCATGACTGGATAGCGAAGAGGCCAACATATAGCTACATAACGGTCATAGGCCATGGCAGCCAAGAGCACACATTCAGTACAGGCAAGTGCCATAAAGAAATAGAGCTGGACCATACATCCCAGGAAGGAGATGGTATTGGGGCAAAGCAGGAATCCAGCCAGCATCTTGGGGACTGTGACAGATATATACCAGGTCTCCAGAAAGGACATGGTGCCCAGAAAATAGTACATGGGCTTGTGCAAGGACCCAGTGACCCATACAGTGAAGATGATGACCAAATTCTCCAGCAGCACAAACAAATAGGTGATGAGGAAGAGGAGAAAGAGCAGAACCTGTAGCCAATGGGAGGTAGGGAACTCACGAATATGGGTGATGTTTTCCTTCAACATGGTTAGGATGCCGAAAGACAAAAGATTTAATGATAGTGGCACCAAACTGAACTCTAAGATCAACATTAGCAGCAAAGGGCCCATAGATTACAGGTATTGATCATTAAACTTAACCTTAGAGCCATAATCTGTTCCTACAGTGTTATTTGGGAATTAGAAGAGGTCACAAGATCCTCTACGAAAAATCAGGTTTCAGGACAGGAACCAAAAACAGATCCACCACAGACACAAAGCTAAGAATCAAAAAACTGAATCTCGAGGTCATAGGCAGGGTTCAGACCTTTGGATCTGGGTCAGAAAGATCTTCAGGTAGTACTAGGAATAAATACTTTCTTTATTGGCATATTCCCAGATTTCAGGGGCAGCTGTAAGGCAAGAGACCATGGTGACTGGAATATGTTTCAAGAATGGTCCAGGAAGTAGAGCAGAGAAACAGGAAAGTTTAAAATCTGGAGAAAATAAAAAATATTAACTAGAAAGGACATTCCTGACTAGGAGAATTGCTGACACTGGCTACTCCTCAACTATGTTGTAAGTCTTGAAGACTATGGTAAATGTGGCTAACAATTTTTTGCCTATTTGTGGACCATTGTTTAAAAACTAAATGAAGAAATATCTGACTTCTTAGAATAATTAAATACATTTTGAGTTTTTAGATTGTTCCTAATTATACTAATAATGATAGTTATATATGTTATATATAACTATATTATTATACAGTAAGATATTACTATATATAATAATTATAGATACATAATAGTTTATATATATAAAATGGTTTTATACCTACATACATAATAGTATATGTACATATATTTACATATGCATAATAGTTATATGTATATAAAATGTTTGTATTTATATATTGTGTATATATAAAAGTTCACATTCAATCGCAAATTATTTTATACATTCATCTATATCTACTTCAAAGAGTGGCTCGTATTGCAGGAAGAAGTTACGTTATTATTCTATCTGTTCCTTGACCCTGGAACTTCTCTTTATTATGGACACTGCTTGAGGACAAGTTGCATTTGAGTACCTGCCTTGGGAGTGGAGAGTTAGAAAGTTTGACAACTCAAAAGGGTCCTAGGCTTCCTAGGGCACAATAAGATCTAAGGAGAGAATTGATTAATAAACACCTTCTTCACAAGTGGGTAGAGAAGAATCAGAAAAGTAGAGATAAAAGTTGGCTTAAAATTAAAAATAAAATTAATCTAAGAAAGAGAAACATGCTTTTCAAGGACACCAATAGAATACACTGAAAAGAAAAAAATGCAGAAATAAGGAACTGAAAAGTAGAATAAGAAGTGGAATTTCCTCATTATTTAGTTATTTCGGATTTGTATTTTATGGCCTAACACTTCCTTATTAACAAAAAATGGTTTTTTTATGTGTTGGAAAAATGGACACAATGAAATAGAACTCAAATTTGACTTCTTTCTCCACTAAATAGAAGGATTCTTTAATTAATTTTAACGACTCTCTCAGGGAGGTCTTATACCCAAGAGGTATGAGGCAGTATGGAAGCACATAGACTGTACATAAACAATTACAGAACAAGTTTGTGAAGGAATTTTCACATGTGAAAGTATACTCATGTCTGAGTTTTCAGGAATCATAGATAACAAAAGAGTAACATAATAAGAGACTCAGTATGAACAAAGGAACTCCAATGTTCAGAGTGTCCTAAAGCATAAAAAGAAAAGACCTCTACAGAACAGTGGGACTAATAATTGGAAGACATTAGTTCTAGTCTATGATTTACCTCTTATTAATTTCACAATCTGAAGTAAATCTCAACTTATCTAAACTTCAATTCCCTTAAAAGTAAAAAAAAAAAAAGGCTATAATACTAAAAAAATTCCCCAAAATCATGAATATATACATACAATTGTTAGTGGGTAAGATGAAGATCTATTGAATATTATTGTGGGCCTGGACCCACCCTATATATTAAAAACATAAAGATGAAAATGTCAGGTTTCCCTATTCAGAATTTTGAGAAGGAAATAAAACAAGTAAATAAACCATTTACAGTCCAATGTGGTACAGCCATAAGAAAGATACATGGTAGGTAGTACATTGGATGAAGGGACTAGCATTGCCTTCAAAGATGTCTTTCAACGAAAGCAATGGGACTTTTTTCTTATCTGTACCTGGGAAGCTGACCCAGATTGTGCTGAAGGAAAATCACAAAAGAGAGAGATATCAGTATAAATTTATGTTCAGCTGGGTCACAAACGATGTCTGGCTAGCCTCATTGTTTTAAGTCAATTCACTCCTCACTTTCCCAGTGTCTTGTCTCTGGGACCTCCAATTCACCACCTTATTCCCTTCTCCAAATCCCAGTAGACAATTTCAGTTCTTATTTTACAAAGACAAATGAGGCTATGAGATGTATATTCATTCAACTTCCTACTATCATATCATTCTGCTCACCTTCTGACATCTCTGCTCACATTCTGACATCTTGGCTCATTTCATCATTACTTTTTTTGTAAGGCCAGTTCCTCCTTCTGCTTTACACCTTATTTCTCAGGAGACTCATTTTTCAGAAATACTATATTTTTCTGTATATTTAATTCATTCTTTTCATAAATAGTCACTGCACACCTACTATGTGACAGGCACTACTTTAGATGTTTGAAATCTGAGCTCACTAAACAAAACAAAACAAAAACAGGTCAAAGATTATAATCTCAAGAAGTTATGCTCCAGTGGAGAAATACAAGCTGTAAATAGATTTCATTTTCAAGATTTCATTTTCAAGACTTTAAATAAATGCAATAAAAATATAAATGTAGAAATTGATAAGTTCTATGGAGAAAATAGAACAAGTTAATAAAAATTAGGAGGGCATGGAGTCGAGGCAGGTTCATATTCTAAATAGGTTGATCAAGATAAATCCCTTGGAGCAGAGGCAGGAAGAGGGTGAAGGCATTAGCCATCTGGCTGTCAGGTGGAAGAGCTTTTCAGACAAAGGGAATAGGTTGTTGAAAGACCCTAAGTTGAGAGGGTACATTGGGAGAGAGGAGTCCAGTATTGTTAGAGCAGTGTGAGTGGAAGCGAGAAAGAAAGTCAGAGAAGTAGGGGTGGGAGAGATGATGGCGAGCAGATCACCATGGTCCTTTCAAAGCAGTTGTAATCATGTTGGCTTTTACTCTGAGTGGATTGGGGTCACTTTGGAAGGCTTCGAGCAGTTGAGTGACCTGCTTTTATTGATGTTTTAAGAATTGTTGCAGATTCTTTTTACTCTAGCAGATATTTTTCTACATTTTATTGAATTTATTGGGGAGGCATTGGTTAGTAAAATGATATAGGTTTAAAGTGTACAATTTTATAATACCTCATCTGTATATTGCACTGTGTATTCACCACCTGAAGTCAAATCTTCTTTCTTCACCAGATTCTTCTGAATAATTTTCTACAGCATTTAAAGGTGCTAAATCAATGATCCCTCTTCATAAAAATAATCCTTCTTCACTGTTTGTATTTTTCTATCTGATTTAGAACACTGTATGATCATTTAATCCATTTTTTTCCATATGCGTGACTGCTTACTTTCTACTGCGCTACCTTTCTGGTAATATTCAGGTCTTTCTCATCTTTAAAATGTTAGTTTTAGTTTCCCACTCCCTGACCCCTCTTCTCACACTAGCTCCCATACTTTTAACCCTACCAAAGGCCTGGTGGTCCTGGGCACTGAAAACTCCTAGACAAATAGACACTAGATCTGTTTAATAAAGGAGGCAGAGAAAGGAACAGAGAATTGGAATATAATGTCTTCAGTATTGCAATAGAACAGTATGGAGTTTCCTCAAAAAAATAATAATTGATCTACCATATGATCCAGCAATCCCTCTACAGTGCATTTACCCCAAGGACTTGAAAACTCATATCCAAAAAGATATTTGCACATTGATGTTCATAGCAGCACTATTCACAATGGCCAGGACATAGAAGCACCTGAAATGATCTACAATAGATGATTGGCTAAAGAAGCTGTGGTAAATACATACAATAGAAAAGAGATGAGACATAGAAGAGATGAAATACTGCCATCTGAGGCAACCTGGGTAGACTTTGAGATAATCATGCTAAGTGAAATAAACCAGACTGAAAAAGTTGAAAATCACATGATATCACTTATATGTGAGATATAAACCTAAAAGCAACACATGAACAGGACAAACAGAGACTCATGGACATGGACAATGGACTAGGGGTTACCAGAGGGTAGGGGGTGGGGGAAGAGGGAATAAGTGGATAGGGTAAAGGGAGTTAAATATAGGGAGTTTGGGGGAGGGTGAAGTGGGTAAAGGGGATCAAATATATGGTAGTTGAAGGAAACTGGACTCTAGGTGGAAATCACACAATAGAATATATAGATGTCAAGTTATAATGTACACCTGAAAATTATATAATTGTATTAACTAAAGTTACCCCAATAAACATTTAAAAAATACTGAATTAAGTACTCAAAGAGAAAAAAAAGTATTTCAATAGATAATTGAGTGTTAGGAGCCCAGGATGGATAATAATTCTTTCTGTCAGAGGAGCCCAGAAAGCCTTCACCAAGGAAGTATCATTTGAACTGATATGAAGCATTGTAGAGTTTTAGAGTGAGGAGAAATATGAAAAAGAGAAAATAGCAAATGTAAAGGTACAGGATCAAGAGAGAAAAGGTAATGATGGAATGATTTGCATTTTGATGAGAAAAAATTGGTGGTGTGAATGGAAAGAGACAAGGTGGGATTATAAGGCTGTACATGATTAGCCTTCTTACTTCACACTTTTCCTGCTACATCTGACAGAATATCTCTGTCACACTGACCACATGTGGAAAAAAGACGAGTCCCATTCACATGTTACCTCATATTACCTGAGCTCCCTTGAATTTTAAGATTCACATTGTATTCTTGAAACCTTGAGTAAGTTGATGGTACTTTATTGCTTTAGGCATGACCTAGATCTCTGCATATAACCCACCATTTGGTCATGTGAATGAAGGCCACAGGGGACTCCTGTCCTACACTTTCCTCCTGGTGAGCACTCTCTTGGTTTTCCTACTTGGCTTTCATCATCTTCGCTCAACATCTCTGCCTTTGACTATATAAACTGTCCAATAGTAAACATTTATCATTTACTGGGTGCCTATCATGTGGCAGAATTTGTACTAGGTTCTTTCCATACTTTATCTCAATTCCCACACAAATTAGGAAGATAGTATTGGTTTCAAATTACAGATAATAAGGTAAATAATTTGGCTATATTTATATAAGTAAACATTGAAAGTCATGGAATTATTACCTAAAACTGTCAGTTTTCAAAATATATATTCTCTCTACTATGCAATAATGCTCCTCCTTTAAGTATTACTTCTCACTTGTCTCTCTGCTCAGTGCCATTGTGAATCCATATTCTGCTCTCTGCCTGTTCCTTTACCATCTCACTCATTCACATAGTCCCTGGCTCTGACTCTCATATTTAAACCAATTTTCTTTTTCATTCTAGTTTTTATGGCCAAATTCTTTACTTCTGAATTTAGCCTTTACCCCCCATCTGAACTTATGTGATTAGTCTAAAGTTCCAAAACCTAATACTTTAGCTGTTTTCCATGAGCAAGTTGCTCCCCAATTCTATATAACACTCAAGACCTCCTAATATTTCTAGTACTTTTCACCCCATCCCTGATTAGACTCCCATATGTGTCTAAAATCTGAAACTATAAGACCTTACTCACTATACATCGACCTCTGATCCGGCCATTGACCTCTGATCCGGCCAATGTGTTCTACCCAGTCACTGCCCATTTCTTAACTCTGAATGGCTTTATTATGAAGAGTGTGTTGGTTCAGTCAGAGGAGGGTCTTACCTACTGAGTCAAAGGAATAGTATTGGTGTACATCTTTGGAAGATGCTACAATAATAAAATAGGTTTTTTTTAAAGAAGAAATAAGTTAGAAGAGAATGAGGAGAATATTACAAATAATGGGAGACATTGAGTAATTAGGGTGGAAGATAAGATGGAAAGAAAAATAAAATGTTCAAGTCTCAACTGAGATAGAGTGGGCATGCTGTGCAAGGGACCAGGACTCAGAGAGAGGTTGGCCAAAGGTCTAGTGTCCATGTAAGAAGACATGTATACATACTAAATAATATTCCTGTCTCCGGACAGGGTGATCTTGTTAAAATATAATTATGAACATGTGTCTATGTAGTTCAAATCCTTTAAAGGTTACTGTTCTCTGAACTCCTTATTTGCATAGCAGGTCCTTCATGATCTAAACTCCACATTCTTAATATCCTAATATTCTTCTTTTCCCAGATAATCAGCTCAAGTTCAAGCCACACTGAGAATTTGTAGTTCTTCAGTGTAACATCCTCCTTCAAGACTTTATGCATTTGCATATACTCTGTCTTCTGCCTGAAATTGTTTCTACAATGCCAATTGGCAAATGCCTACTCAGACCCATCCCTAAGCACCCCATTATTGCCATCTCCTGCCCATCACCCCCGGCTCTCTGATTTTGTAACATGTTGGACCTTAGAGCATCTTATCATGATAACATGTATCATTTGCTTACCTGTCACTTCTAGATTTGTGAAATCCTTGAAAATATCAGTTATTTTCTATTTTTGGTTTGTTCATCTTATATTCAGTGTTTAGCACAGTTCCTAATGTGTGCTTGGCATTTTGATAAATTAACAGCAGATGCCTCACCATAATGCATTCTGTTTATTTCTTGACTCTTCCTTTTAGGGACTGGGTGAAGTAGGTCAACTTGGTTGAATCTTGCCACCTGAAATGAGTTTCAGATAGGTGACAAAAAGGAAAAGGTGAAAAAAAAGGGAAAAGAGAAACAGTGAGAGATTTTGAAATAGCCTGATCCAAATCTTGGAAAATTGCTTCTCTATGAAACTCAGGAGTTCTATTATTTTGTGATTCTTGTCGGCTGAAAAAGACTCTGGAGTCCAGATCAATTATAAGGAAATAAAAATTATTCTGCTATTAAAAGAAAATGCAATATCACCTCAATTTATATTTATGGTCATGCTTTTAAATCTAAAATTCAAAGGTTACTTTTTGGCCTGTTGGATGTTCCTGTTGGATAATAAGAGCCCAAGATGGAAGAAAATTTTCTGTTATATGTGTCTTTTTCCTTTTACATCTATTCAATGTTGTTTCTTTCCTACTCCTCTCTCTCTTACTGTCATTCTCGGTTTCTCCGCCACTGATCTTGGGTTTGGCTTTGTGTGTTGACTCTTCTGACTCCTCAGGCAGAACCTATAGCTGGAGAGGTCCAGTATGCAATGTGCTCACTTCTCAGTAGAGACAACTATGTTCTTTAAAGACACTTCCTTAGGGATCTGATTTACAAATGCTATAGGATTTTGAAAAGCAGCAATGACAAAGAAGTTAGAGAAAATTCCCTAGTGATGTTCATAGATCAACAAATAGAGATGATATAGAATATTATCAGATGGAGAAATAGAACAGCAAGTTTCATGGCAAATCACCCAGGTGATTGATCTTAATCCTAGTTCCAGGACTTCATTTTCCTTTCTCTTTCTGATTCTCTGGGAAGTAACTATTACTCATAACCTATTACTTTAAAGCATTGATGAGTGGTTACTAGTAAGAGGATTAAAATATATGAAAGATGATTTACCATTGTTAATGGTACCTATTAAGCTCTAGGGAGAACTACAGCTATCTTTCCACTTCCTCCACTCAAAATAAAAGTACTCCTAAGCATCAAAGATAAACAGTTGCACATAGGACTAGGAAATAGAGCTTTTGGGTGAAGAGAATTTAACTGATCCCAGTTCTGACTATTTTTTAAAAAGTCTTTTAAAACTTGGCTCTTCCTTTTAGGTTGTTTTACATTGTTCTTCTCTTTTGTGTCTCATGTAAATAGTTGAGAACAACCTGAGGAAAAGGTTTAGAAGGAGGAATGTTTTTTTCTTATAGATCCAAGAAGAAAACAAGTCAGTATCCAAAGCAAAGGAGAGCAGGAGAAAAGGCAAAAGACACATGGAACAGGCAGCAGATGACATCTCTGCAGTAAGCCTTAGATTAAAACATTCTCTTTCCTCTAATTTAATCTTTTCATGTCACCTGTTACCATTAGAGTGATAAGACTATGAGGGACATAATTAGATTGTGGGTCTGAGGGAAAGTTCAAGAAAACTGCTTAGAATTTTCAAAGTCTAAGAATCAGGCCAGAGGAATAGAAAATGACTGTCTCAGACCTTGTCCAGGCTTGCTCATTAATTAGGAGACCGAGGACACAGAAGTAATGTGTGACAGAATGTGTTTTACTTGCAACATCCCTTCTGCATAAACCTTTGTTTGAAAACAGCAAGTGTAGTGGCATTATCTAAAGATTCTTGTTCACTATTTGGAGATTTTCTTTGTTCCCTGTTATTTCTTTTAGAGATAAGATGAACAAACACAAATGTATTTATAGGTAGAATGCTTTAAAGCGTTTATGTGAACATACTTTCTGGACTAAAATTTATGATCAAGAACAAAGATAATTTTTTGTGAATTTATTTTTATAAAAACATGAAGTTAAAAACAGATATCAATTTATTAATTCAATTAATATTCTATTTAAAAATAAAATGAAATAATTATAGTTCAATAGAATTATAGTTATTACTATACTTACATGCTTATTTTCATCATTTATCTCATGTAGGGGTTCATGTGATATTTTTACATGTACACTTACAAATAACTATGCTTCCAAATGAATGTTCATAAGATTTAATTATCAGTAGCTGAAACATTGGAATTCTAGTGTAATTCCACATCCTTTAGGGATTAAACTCTCATTCTACCTCTCATGCCAGAAAACTTTTAATTATTCTAAACCGTAATTCTTTTATCTAAAACACCCTAGTCAATCAAATGACTCAGGTCATCTTTATTTACAAAAATATGACAATAGCCATTGGTAGCCATGAAGATATCTGTGAATACATGGGAGCAACTCTTTGCGGAAAACAGAGAATAATATTAAGTTGCGTGGCTGCTATGTGCAAAAGAATTTACATATATAAATTAATGCTTTCAACAAATCTATAAAATTTTATTAATATTCCAAGTTTTCAACAAGAAAATTAAGGTTCAAAATAAATAATAATTTTCCTAGAGAAATTGTTACCAGTCATTGTTCTGTTATAGATAATGGAAATCATCTGAGTTTAAGCAGAAAGACAACTTTATTCTTGTAAAATCATACAGAGGACTGGAGTAGGGAGCTTTATTTAGGCTGAAACTCAAGAACAACTTTAAGTCCCCTAAACCCCCTTGTCTTGACCACAGTAGAGAAAGTTGCCACTGTGGCTGCTGCTTCCTCTCCAGGGCCAATGAACCAGAATCTGCTGGCTCCAGAATTTGGCCCGAGACTCCCCCTCCCTCTGCATGTGACATATGTCTGAATCAAAGTCTCATATATATGCATCAAACAATACCCTAAACATAAACAAAAGCTTGAGAACTGTAGTGTTAAGCTTTCCAGCCCCAGCATGTTAGAAAGTATTGAACTTCATATGAAGATCTAACTCGAGATATTTTCCTTGGTCTAAAAATTGGGAAAGTTAGAAAAAACAGAATATTTTAGCTGGGATTTATGCCCCTAAATTCAGAAGGTATGGGCCCTATGGCTGTCAATTGAAAGTACAACATACATTCAGATGTGGATTTATTAATCAAATAAATATCTGTTGACCATTAAATACATAATAAGTAGAAATAATTTTTAGTAATTGAGAATAATAAAGAGTTGTCTGTGAGATAAGCAACTTAAAATCCAGTATGGGAAATAATATGTGTATTTGACTATAAGGTGGAGTCTGAAAGACTTGTTATAACAAGATATTGTCACACTGAACAGGAGTTAAGCACAACAAGAGATGATTTCTTCCTGATAGGTGTGGGGATAAGTCAGAACATGCTGGAGGTTGGAAGAAAACAAGGAAAGCATCATGGAAGTTTGGGGACTCCAGCTGAGTTTTAAAGACATTATGAGTAATTCTGTTTATCTTGTATTTGTTTAGCTTGAATAATTTAGAATACTATGTGTTAAACACTGTGCCTGATGCATTCATGTATATTTATTTTTATTTAATCTTCCTACCAACATTTGAAGATAAATGTTATGATCCACATTTCACAAATTTAAAAACTGAAAAAAAAAAACAAAACACAACGAAATTCTAATAATCTATGAAAAATACAAAACTAACAGCTGGTAATGCTAAGGTCTTAAGCTAAATATTTGCTTCCCAAGACCATCACCTTTGTCATTATTTTTCTACATACCCAATTGTCAGTGAAGTTGTTTTGGAAGTCTGATTATTTTATTTATTAGACGACATGAAACATAGTGAGTGAATTAAAAGCACCTGGAAAAATATATTGGGGAAGTTCTTCAATAGGTCTTAAAATATAGTCTGCTTTACTCTGATAAGTACAACCTAAAAGGGAAAAAGTGAAGGGATAATTCAGTGTTGTAAACTTATTTTTACTGGTTCCAAGAAGGAGTAAGTGCTTCTTAGTGGCAGAAAAGCTGGGTACAATATATTCAACACCTGAATTTAAATTTGCTGAATGTGTTAGGTCAGACATCTCAGAATCAATTCAATTGAGTGGCATCATGTGGAGGAAGAAAAGTAGAAGTTATTTAAGAAGAAATACTTGAGAAATGTGGGTCAAATAGTTTTGTATTTAAATTCGAGTTCTGTCATATATTTAAGTAGAAAATGAGATTTGTTTAGGTTATGTTATTTATTTCAAAATCTAAACCTATGTCAGGTTTTTTTCATTTTTAAAGTTAAAATTATTGGGGTGACATTGGTTAATAAAATTATATAGATTTCAAGTATATAATTCAATAATAGTTAAATTTCCTTCCATCACCAAATATTTTACCGCCTTTAACCCTATCTACTTCTCCTCTCCCCTACTTCCTTCTTATAGCCACTAATTCACTGAGATTCCATGAATCTCTGTCACATTTGTTGCTTTCAGTTTTATATCCCACACATGAGTGAAATCATATTGTTCTCAACTTTTTTTGACTTATTTCCCTTAGCATGACAATCTCAAGATTCATCCATGTTGTTGCAAATGGCAGTATTTCATCTTTTCTTATGGCTGAGTAATATTCCATTGTGTATATGTACCACATCTCCTTTATCCAATCATCTATTGAAGGGCACTTAGGTTGTTTCCATATCTTGGCCACCATGAACAGTGCTGCTAAGAACATTGAGGTATATATATCTTTGCAGATAAATGTTTTTAAGTCTTTTGGGTAAATACCCAGAAGAGAGATAGCTGGGTCATATGGTAATTCTATTCTTACTGTTTTAAGGAACCTCCATATTGTTTTCCATAGTGCTGTACAGTAAAAGGGTTTCCTTTTACTGTGGTCTATTTATTCCAAGTATTCCCACCAAGATTTATTTCGATTTGACTAATATTTGATTGTCAGTGAGAAACAGAAAGCAATTTCTGCTGAAACTTTGGAGTAGAATTAAATGTCATAACTATGCACCAAGGTTGGGTAAAGTGAAGACAATTGACAAGGATGTTGAGCCACATAAGGACTGGCAGTACAGATACCCAGTGAAGTGCAGAAACTGCAGTCTTGGAAGGGGTGACCCTATTGTAGAAGTTATAGTCATTGCCAGAGTCACAGAACCCAGGGAAGCAGGGAAAGTTCTCTTTTGTCATCTGTTTCCTGGCATCCTTCAGTTTCCTGCTGGTGCTTCCCACTGACCCAACCAAATTGGAAGCTGGAGGCCAACAGAGTCAGAGTGATACCGTCCACAGGATCAATTCCTTTCACACCCTGGGAGATGGAATACACAAAGGAGTACAGAGAATAGATAACTGGAGCATGAGAAATAAATGATAGCCATTATTGGTATAGTTTTAAGAGGAATAATCTGGCAGGGAGTCAAACATAAACTGACTTTTGTTAAATGTCATTTAGAATAAAAAGCTGCTGTAGTCAAGACTTGTTCCTGCTTCACTCACTTGTTCCTGGTAGAAGCAGTACAAGCTGAAGATCTAGTACTTGCAGAAACTGCAATTGCCTTTGTAGAACTTATTATGTATTTATAAATCAGTACAGTAAGAGAAAATTCATAAAATTCAGATTGGTAAACATGAATGTACTTCCTCATGTGACCCCTTATTTTTTAAGGTTACTTTACACTAATTGTATTTCAGATCTTTAAGTGTGCTGTTATCTCTTGATGCTTGGGTTTTCTTATGTCTGCAAACCCTGGCCTTAACTACTGCTAGCCATTTTGCATGTCTATTTCCTTCAAGTGTTAGCCTAAATGCTACTTTTGCCGGAACATTTTCTCTGTTCATTCCTGGTTTACTTACCATTTGCTTCCATACTATTCCACTTGCATTATTAAACTTATAACTCTGAAAGAAATTGTGCCTTTGTCTTCTCTACTCATTTATAGCTTTTTGAAGGAAGAATCTGATGCTATTTTTTGTTGTTGTTGACAGTTATATTCTCTTAGCACTATCATAATAGTGCTTTGCAAGAGATAAGGACACAAAAAATATTGAATGAATGAATGAATAAATGAAGTTAAGCAACATAAGAATTAGTGTAACGTAATTATTAAATACATTAAGGTGACTGATATTAGAATGGATGTTTCATATTGAAGATCAGTAAAAATCAAGGTTGAGTTGGTAAATGCTAGAATGATTCCAAAATAATAATAATAATTAATCAAATGAGTAGGTCCTATTTAATTGAAATTGAGAATTCTTCAGTAGTAGAGTAACATTACATGAGCAATGTATGAGAAAGATTAGTTCAATGACGTTGAAAAAAGTTGAAGGGGGCTTAGGTCAAAAATAGGAGACCAATTTTAGACTCCCACTTAAAATGGGCAGCATATAGAGTCACGCTACCACTTTATTATTATTCCTTTCATATTTTAGTCTCAGTTTGATGAATAGTGTAGAACATTCATCAAATACACTACATTTCCTTATCTGGTCAGCAGGTCCCCCAATGATATCTAACACTCTCATTTGTCTTAGAAAATTTTGTATTTGTTTTCACCTGATTTGTATATAACATGTATGTTCTATTGGTGTATTGAAAGTTCAGCTCAGACATATACTGAGGTAATGGTGTTCCATTAGTTTGCTAATTATGGTCACAATATGGCATAACAACCATAGGGATCCAAGAGCACAAAAATTGCCAACTGCAAAAGTTATAGTACTACTGATTCTTTCGTCTTTCATGAAACTATTGATCCCATCCCTATAAGGAGAAATGAGCTCTTACAGACCTGGAAGGATGCTAAAATTGGGAAAGGACTGGGAGATGATCAACATTATTTTTAATATCAGTGGGATGCCATCATCAATACAACTACAAACAGCACTATCACTGCCATCACTACCACCACCACCACTACCATAACCACCACAGCATTAACACTATCACATCTACACATAACTTACTGACTGGATTGCTTGTTCCTTCCAGGCATCAGTGTTTATTAACTAATGTGTCCCTAGAGCTATTATCACAGACTCTTAGATGTAAAAAGAATCCAGTTCAGTGTGTCATAAAGCTAGACTCCCTGGGTTCAATAATGGCTTTTATATTTAAGTGTGCATCTTAGACAGCTTATTTAACCTCTCTTTGCATGAATCAGTTTTCTGATCTGTAAAATCAGGTAACTAATCATAACTAACTTATAGAGGTGTTATGAGGATAAAATGATTTATTACCCTTAAAGAGTTTAATACCACCTTACATATGTTAACATTTATTATTATTACTCTGTCATTTCAGGTACTGGTTAAATATATATAGTATATATTAAACATAGTTCAAGATTAAGCAATACATAATGGGTCATATTTTGATTTTTAATTTTTTTTTCTTTCTCATGGTGTGATTGCTTTTAGAACTCAGATCTATAAAGCAAAGTAACATGCACAATTAGTATGAGTGTCATGGGAATGACATCCTTGCTGAGATACTGTTTTCTACTAAAGGCAGCAGGGTTCAGTTGAGCAGGAGGCACTGGCCACCCACAGTCTTGATGATAGCATTCTTGACTTCTTGGTTTTTAAGATAGACAAAGGGATTTAGCATGTATGTGACGACTTCATACACAGCTGATATTAATGTAGTAAATTAAATAGTGTAATAGCTCTGTATTGAACATACATGACAATCATGGCTGTGTAATAAATTATGGTTATAGTGAGGTGGAATGCACAGGTTGAGAAGGCTTTCTTTCTTCCCTGGGTAGCAGCTGTAAGCAGAATGGTGGAGACAATGTCAACATGGGAGAGGACAATATGATGACAGTAGCCAAAGCAAATTCCAGTAGCTCAGTTGTGGACATGTCTTTGCAGACCAGTTGGCAATTGGTGAAATGTCACAGAAAAAGCAATTCATGACATTGGAGCCATAGAATGGGACATGTGAAATGAAATAGATCTTGATTACAGTGCTCGTAAAACCGGTCATATAGGAGAAAGCTACCAGCTGCAAACAATAACCTTTGGTCATGATGACCGGGTACTAGAAAGGACATGTCAGTGCATTTTATTTATAATAAAAGAAACACAAGTGTTGCTAAACTTCTATAAATAGAAGATTGGTTAAATAATCTATATTATATGTGTATGTATACAAATATTTCTGGATCAGAATGTTTTCAATATTTCTGGTATTTGTGACACATGTTGCCAAATTTCCTCTCAGCAAGGCTGAGTCACTTTGTACCTCTCCATACTCAAGCGAAGCCTGAGGGTTTAGTTCTTGCACCTGTCAATCCCATCTATAACCCTGACACTCATGCCTTGCCTACATGGCTCTAAATTATATTCATTCATTATGTTTTTTCATAGCTACCATATGCTAGACATTGTTCTGGGTCATGGTAATAAAATAATGAATAAGTAAATGTGATTCTTGTCTCTGTGGAGCTTACAATCTAATTGGGAAGACAGAAGATTAAATAAACAATGGTACTCAGCCACTAGTTTAATGTGTGCACTGACTTCAGTAAATCAGAAATGAAGCTAAAACCTCTGTAGTCCAAGAAGTAATATGCTGCCAAAACAAAAATTCATGTTTTGTATCTCCATGCCTTGTAACTCACACTAGAATGATCACCTCCTGGGCTCTGTTACCTCATAGGCTATAGTCGGTGGCCTATGTGTAGAAAAAAACTCATCCAGAGTCTTCTGATGTTTTCCCATAATGAAGCCTATGCTTCCCTGAATGGCTTCATCCTTCTGCTTCCTTTTTCTATACCTTCTACCTCAAACTAAAACAAAGGGCAAACCTAGGAAAGGCCATGTAGAGAGAGGCTAGTTCTGCATTTGTTTGCTTGTTTAAATATTGAAGTGTAGTTGTACATTCTGCTCAGTGTCAACACTTTCCACCTTACCAGGATGCATGATTCATGAACCTGTTCCATGTAAATTATATAGAAATTCAGATGCTAGCTGCTAGCTTGCTATCGATCACTGTTCTTTCTCCAAAACTAGTTTCTTGGAGGTGTCTTTGAAACTCTAAAGCCACGAATTATGCCCTAAAAACTGTTCTGGACTTCATGGAAGACATAGATCCCAAGTTTAAGAACATTTTCTAAGACAACACCTCCATTCTACCCATCTCTTCTAGCTTTCCCGGGCTTAGCATCCTGGCCCTGGTACAAGTGCAGAGTATGGCGTAGGGCTCTCTTGACCTCTTGGTTACGCAAGCAGTAAATGATGGGGTTGAGCAATGGTACAATGACAGCATAGAGTACAGAGACTAGCTTGTTGGTGTCAAAAGCTGAGAGTGCCTTTGGCCGAGCATAGATGAAGATGCTGGCTGCGTAGAAAATGACCACAACAGTGAGGTGAGAGGCACAGGTGGAAAAGGCTTTGTGGCGCCCAGCTGCTGAGGGAATGCGCATCATAACACCCGTGATGGCCACATATGAGGCCCCAGTAACAGAGAGTGGTCCTACCAAGATAACAATGGCCAGGATAAAATCTGCAAGCTCTGCTGTTGACATGTCAGTGCATGAAAGGTTGAGCAATGGGGAGACATCACAGAAAAAGTGGTTGATGATATTGGGGCCACAGTAAGAGAGACGAGAAATGAAAAAAACTTTGACCACGGATATGCCAAAACCTCCAGCCCAGGAGCTGGCTGCCAGCTGCACGCACAGTCGGCCACTGACGATGATAGGGTAGTGGAGAGGATGGCAGATGGCCACATAACGATCATAGGCCATAACAGCAAGAAGGACACACTCAGTGCAGCCCAGACCCAGAAAGAAGTAGAGTTGTGTCATGCAGCCCTCAAAGGAGATTAGCTGTCCATGGCCCTGTTTGGACCCAACAAAGCCAGCTAGCATCTTGGGAATAGTGACAGTAACATACCAGATCTCCAGGAAGGACATATTAGCCAGAAAGAAGTACATGGGTTTGTGGAGGGTGGGGTGGTTCCTAATTGCCATAATGATGAGTGTGTTCTCAGTTAGCACCAACACATAGGCCAGCAGAGAGAGGGCAAACAACAGTGTCCGCAGTGGCACAGGAGCTGGGAAGCCCAGCAACACAAACTCACTTACTCTCCCACTCTGGTTTTTTCGCTCCATGGGGTTGGTCTTGCCCACTGCTCTTCCGGAGAGAGAGTAGAGTGTCTTCTGGAGGCAGCAGCAAGTCCCCAGGCTTTCACTTGGTGTGTTTATATTGGTAGGATGCAATGAATGTAGTACATACAATTTGTCACCGATCTGAGGCCACTGTTCTCTTCTGTAATCTGGGAAAGAGCTAAGAGAATAGTGGACAGGAATAAGTAGCTTTGTGTTTGAGACAGGATAGCAGTCTGTTCTGGCACTTGGAGAAGCATGTATTAATAAGCACCAAGTAAAGA